>JAABUG020159268.1:0-10291 GCA_011319215.2 Scortechinia acanthostroma | reverse complement strand
CGATGAAAGCCTTGAAGCCGCCGAGAACGCCTTCAGTGAGCGTCGCGCGACGTGGGCTGTCCGGCGCCGCCCAGTCGCGCCAGCGATAAGGTGGTTCGAGAGAGGGCGTGAACGGCTCGCCGAAGGCTGCCCTCTCCTCGGCCTCGATCGCCTCGCGCGCGTCAAGCACGCGCAGGAATAGGAGCCAGGTCAGCTCAGGAACATACTGCAGCGCACCCGCGCAGTTCGAGCGCCGCAGCACGTCGCATGCTGACCAAACAGCCGAGTCGACACCGTTGCGGGTTGTTGCGCTGCCGATCGTCTTTCCGCGTGCCATCACAGGTCTCCGTGGATTGCAGCGGAGAGAAGGGCGGCCGGAAGTGCATCAATTGCGGCCAGCTGAGCGCCGCATGCCGCTCGCGCGGAACTGGCGCTGGCCCGGACAGCGTCCAACGTAGCAACGATACGTCTCTGCTCCGCTATTGGGGGCAAGCAGATGCGGAAAGCTTTCACGGTCGGCATGTAGATCGTCTTGTGGATCGCACCTTCTGACAAGGCGCGCAGCTGCGGGCGGGACGCGATTAGCTCGTAAGTTAAATAGTCGGGCAGCAGCTTCGGGCCGCCAATCAGCTTGCCCACGGTGAAGGCGAACACGTCGTTCAACGCCACCGCCATCCGCTCCGCGTCGCTGATGCCGGGTCCGCCCGCCATGCGGCGGAGGTCGCGGGCGTTGATGATCCGCGGCACCGGCTGCTGCCGGATCAGCCACCGGGCCACCACCTGAGCATCCCGGTCCGGCTGGGCCACTGCCACCTCCCCGAACGCCCGCCGCGCCATGGGCACGGCATAGTCCTCCAGGAACGTCAGCGCCCGGTCGATCATGTGCACACTCACCTCGGCGGGCGGCTCCGCATCGGGGCTGCCTGCGGTCCAAGCCAGGTGCTCCAGGATGAGGGCAAGGCGGACGGCAAGGCCGGGCAGCTTGCCCAGCCAGGACCGGAACAGGCCGGACGCGCCATCCTCCATGGCGGCCACCTGCTGCCGCCATTCCTGCACGGCGGCGCGGGCCTCCTCCGTGAACGGGATCAGGATGGGCGCGGGCGGCGTCCACGGCAGATGCCGAAGGCGTGCCAGCCAGTCCCGGCCATAGCGGAGGCAGGGCGTTTCGGCCGGGCGGGTCGGAGGGCGGCGGTCGGGCCAGGTGTAGAGGAACCGAGCCGCCATGCCGTCGTCATCGCCTGCCAGAAGCTGCGAGCCGAGCTTGTCGGGCTGGATGCCGCCCATGATGCCCCAAAGGAGGTGCGGAACCAGCACCTCCGTGTCCCCGTCCTTCACCCGGTCGGCGGTCCAGGGGCGGCCACCGTAGGCTTGCAGCCAGAAGGCCCGGTCGGACCCGCCCTTGCCGCTGCTGTAGCGGTCCAGCCCTGCGATGAAGCCGGCCAGTTCGTCCCGGATCAGCAGCAGCCCGCGGGGGTTGGCGGCGGACATGCGGGCCGCCTTCTCGATGGTCGTGTCGGTGCTGGTCAGCCGACGGCGGAGCGGCGGGGCAGGCTCCTCGGCGTCCATGGGCCGGGCCGGGGGCGGGTTGCCGGACTTCATGGCGGAGCGCACGTCGCCCTTCCATGCCTCGCGCCGGGCAGCGGCGGCTTCGCGGTTGGTGTCCCACTCGCGCCTGCGCTCGGCCATGTCCTCGTCCAGCGTGGCCTCGATCTCGTGTAGCGCGTTCACCACCGCATCCAGGGCCGGGGACTTGCCCGAACTGGGCAAGCCCACCAACGCCACGTTCAAGGCGGGCGGCTCCCGCCACTCGCCCCAAGGGTTTGCCCACCGGGCGTTGCCGATCAGGGCGCCGGCCGCAGACAGCAGCGGGAGGGCCACGTAGTCCGTGGGGGCGCCGGCAGCCTCGGCCGCATGCCAGATCCATTCGGCCCATCGTGGCGGAAACACCTCCTGCAGCGGCAGCGCTGGCGGCTCCCGGCTGTCCCGGGCCATGGAGCGGTCAAGCGGCGGCCACCCGGCGGGCTCAAGGGAGGCACCGCGGCGCAGCGGGGTTACGTCAGCCATGGGTCGCTTCCTCGGCCAGCATCGCGGCCAGCGTGTCGTTGAAGTCGCCCGGGCCACGCGGCCGGGCAATCTGGACGGTGCGGCCCTCGGCGGCCCATCGTGCGGCGGCGGCGTGCGCCGCCTTCTCGCCGGGCGGATCCGGGTCCGCGGCGATCACCACTCGGCGCACCGCGTTCGGCAGCGCCAGGGCATACAGGCCGCTGGTGCTGAGGGCGGCCCATGTGGGCAGGCCGAGCATCAACCCGGAGCTGGCGCTGCTCTCGATCCCTTCACCAACCAGCAGCTCGGCGCCAGCGTGTTGCAGGTGGACACTGCCGCCGCCGATGGGCCCCAAGGACGCTTTCGGCGGGTCGAGGTCCGGCGGCCGCTCTCCGGCTTCCGTCAGGAAGGTGCGATGGACCCCGGTGGGCTGGTCGGTCACATCCCGCACCACGGCCACCATGGACCCGCACCGGGCGCCGCTCGGGTGGGTGCCATCGCAGCACCAGCGCAGGGCCGGGGAATTGGCCAGGTGCGGCAGTCCGCGGCGGGCGAGGTAGAGGGCGGCGGGAGTGTCAGGGACCGCCACGCCCGCGTTCCACAGGATGCGTGCCCTCTCGATGCGCTCCGCTTCGTCCTCGTCGCGCTCGCGGGCAGGCGGCGGCTCCCGGCGCTCGGGTGCTGGCACCGGCCCGTCCGCCGATGCCCAGCCACGCCCGCGCCCATGCGAGGGCCGGGGACAGCTCGCCGCGGAACAGCACCCCGGCAACCAGATCGAGTGCGTCGCCCCGCTCGCCGCTGGCGAAGTCGCTCCAGACCCCCGCCTTGGTGCCGTGAAGGCGCACCCGCAGCGACTGCCCCGGCTCCCCGGCCAAGCTACCCACCTGCCACTCCGCGCCGCGGCGCTTACCGCCGGGCAGCAGCTCGTGCACCAGCGCCCCGATCTGCCCGGCCAGCGCGTCCGCCACAGGCCCGGCGATGCTGCCGCCCCGGGTCACTGGCCGCGCTCCCGCAGCAGCCGGGCCATGCACTGCAACGCATCCTCGGCGCGGGCGAAGGCCAGCATCACGCCGGACCCCGTGCCGAGAACCTGCATCACCAGGTCCGCGCTGTCCTCGGACGGCCAGGTCACGCCGGGCGGATGAGACAGGATCACCGCGTGATCGGTGTATTGCAGCAAGCCCCGGGCAACGGGGAGCGGACCGATGCTGACGACGAAGTTGAAGCCCGGCATCACCGGGATACGCAGGCCGGCGTTCAGCTGCAGTTCCACGTTGGGAGGCAGGACCAGCCTGTCGCGCCGCATCTCCGGCGGCGCAGGCAGGCCCGGTTCCTCCGCCGCGGTCAATGCCGCGTCTCCCCGCCCGGCGCCGGATGCTGCGCCCCAGCGGGCGGCAGCAGCAGCAGCACGGGCAGGCTGGGGTTGGCGCTGCGTAGGAATTGGCACCAGCACGGGGCCATGTGCGAGGCGGTCTCGATCAGCACGAACCGGCCTGCGGTCATGGCGGACCTGGCAGCGGCCTCGTAGTGAGCGGGTTCGCCCCCGCTGGCGTGCACCATCGCCGCGCGTGCCCATGCCGCGATCTTGCGCGCCGTGGGCCAGCCTGCGGGTCCGGTGGGCTGGGCGTCGTCATCCCCGATCAGGACCACCGCCGGACGGCCCGTGCGGTTCAGCGGGCGGAGAGAGGGGGAGGCGCCGCGGGGCACCTCCAGCAGCGCCAGGGTGCCCTCCCGCACCCGCCGCAGCAGCGGCACCCGGAACCCCATGCCCGCCGCCTGGTAAGCCAGGATCAGCCGGGCGATGGCGGCCGGGTCGGACAAGGGCTCGTGCCCGGGGAGGCCCGCGGTCATGCGGCACCTCGCATCAGGTCGGCCGGAACCGGCTTCGGGGTGCGGCGGGCGAACCGGTCGCCACCGGCGGCCCGGACCTGCCGGGGCGTGATCCGGCCGTAGTCCTCCAGCAGTTCGGCCAGCGCGCCACCGCCGCCGACGCGGGACGTGAGGGCCAGGAGCAGCTCGCAGGTGGCGCGCGCGCCCAAGCTGTGCACGTGCTGCACGCCGCGCTCGATGCGCGACCGCTCGGCGGCGTTCATTGCGCACCGTCGTGGGCGGCGCCGTCCGGCTTGTGGCAGAGATCGAGGAGTTGGCTGCGGGCGCTGAGAAGCGCCTGATGGTCGGCCTCCAGCTCCGCGGCCGGGATGCCGGCCGTGGCAGCGCTGACCAGCGTGCGCAAGTAGCTCTGGCGGGCCTCGTCCAGCATAGCCCTGGGGTTCGGAATGTGCGTCATGTCGGCTTCCTTGTTGATGCCGACGCTCGCGGGTGTTGAAGGAAGGCTGCCTTGACGGTATATGCGGGGTGTTCCGTCCCGCTGTTCGATACCGCCGCGGCGTTCGCCCCCAAGCGAGCGTCGCGGTTTCTCGTTAGGCGGCCTTCTTCGTGGACGGCAGCCGATCCAGGAACGCCCGAAGGCTGTCCCCAACGATCAGCGTGCGGCGGCCGGCCTTCTTCGTTTCCAGGTCGCCCGTCTTGATCGCCTCGAACAGGCGGGTGCGGGCGAGCCCGGAATAGCCCTGCGCGCCCTCGATGGTGAAGGTGTAGGGGGCGGGTGCATTGGGTGCGGCGTGCGCCATGGTGTCCCTCTGTTGAAGCAAATGCGACCCGCTGAACCGTGCAGGTCGTAAAGGGACACTGCGCCAGCACCTTGAGTGAATGCGAAATCGGCATACGGCCGGCCGATTTGATTATTGCCGATTTCATCTGCCGATTTGCTCTACGCTCCAGCATCGGTATTCCCGTGCTTTGGGCAAGCGACGGTGGGTGGCTCCAACATCCACCGTTCTGCCTGGCTGCCGTTATGGCGGACTACTGCCGGAGAGCCGCCCCGGCGCGGATGGCATCAGGAGGCAGTCAGAGAGGGCGGCACTTCCTAGCCGGGCAGCGGGAATGCGGTGCCCACCAGCTCCCGCAGCAACGCGAATGCCGCGCGTGGCCCCGTGCCCATGCTCTCGTCGCAGGCGTAGTGAAGCTGGTGCATGACGGCGATGGCCTTGAACGCGCGTCCCTCCGCAGTCACGGCCGGGGGCATTTCCACGATCTTGACGCAAACCTTGTCGAACGCCTCGCCCGATGCCTCGACGTCGGACCAGGCCACGTCCTCGACGTTGCAGCGATCGTATTCCGCCCGCAGGCGCTCATACTCGGGACGGAGGGTGAGAAGGGCGGCGTCAGGGCTCGGCTGCGGCTCGCCATTCACGCCCAGCACGTCCCGGAACACTGAGGCAGTCAGGCGAAGGTGAGGGTCACGCTGCGGGTCGCTGCTCAAGGCATTTTCGGGCAGCCAGTTCAACGCAACCCGGGCCTTGGCCTCGATGCCTTCGGCGGTCAGGCCCGGCCAGGTGCAGACGACTTCCAACAGGCTATCGAGGCGGTCGAAGTCAGGCCGGAGCCGGTCATAGACCGCATCATCTCCCCCCTGATCTGACGATGCGGCAGTGAGAACATCCACCGTCATCGCTTTCAGCTTAAGAACTTCGGCGGCCGTCTGGATCAGCTCGGCATCCACCTTCGGCAGCACATAGCCACCGAAGCCCGGCAGCGCCGCTTCGCTGGTGGCGGCCAGATCGGACAGGAACCGGAAAGCCATCTCCTCGTGCAAGCCGCCCGGTTCGGTAAGCCAAGCGTCCTTTACCCGGGAGCGGATCGCAGCCAGCACGATACCCGCCTTTGCCACAACCCCGGCCATCGTCACTGGGCGGAGCAGCACCAGCCGGTCTTGCAGGGCGTAGCGGCGGTCCTCCAGGGCGTCGTCGTCCACATCGTCGGGCAGCCGCGCCAGGTGGGCGTTCAGGTCAGCGATCTCGCCGCAAAGCCGCAGCAGGTCCGCATCAGGGCCCGCCGCCACCGACGCGTGGGGAGCGGCGCTGTCCGGCCCGGCCTGCGTGCTGCCCGGCGTGAAGTCCGGGTCCGGCATCAGGCCGAAAGCAACCGCGGTCACGGTGGCGGGCGCCTTGATACGGCGGGGGGCCGTGGCCTTCTTGGGCGTCGCCGTCGTTGCCAGGTCGGCCTTCTTGATGGAGGTGGTGGGCATGGATGATCTCCTGGTGTGCTGGGTCAAGGTGTTGGGCGGTGCCGGTCAGGGCTGCCGCGGCCCGGCGTGCGGGCGCGGAAGCCGGATCACGACGGCGGAGGGACGGGGCGTGGTGGGCCGCCCCCGTAGCGCCCGGCGGCACGCCATGGCGGTCTGCATACGGCACAGGGCCTCCAGGGCGGCTGCCTGGCACACGGTGGCGTCCAGCCCCATCGCCTTGGCCCAACGCGCCCGCTTGCGGGCGAACAGGGCGCGGCGCCGGGCATCGGGGTAGGCTTCCTCCGCTGTCGGCACCGTAGGCGCCAGCGGTGCCGGAGAGGGCACGAGAGCGCACCGCGGGCGCCCAGCCCGGCGCCGGGCGTGACGAACAGCGACCATCACACCGCCTGCGCGCTGGCGTGGACGGGCTGCCGCTTGCTGGCCCGCACATCGGCGGCACACGCGGCGCGCTCCTCAATGGCGGCAAGTGACGGCAGGCCCGCCGCCGCCCAGGCCGTCTCAACCCGGCGACGTGCCGTGGCGAGCTGCGCCCGGCGCCGGTTGAACAGGCGGAACGCGGCGGACTTCCGTTCCCGGATGCGCTCGGGCGTGAAGCGGCGGGCGGGCATCACTACTTGGCCGCCGCAGAGCACCGGTGCGGTGTGGGTGCGGTTCGCGTCCCCGATCTCGCGCCGGGCCGCGTCATAGACCCGCACGGCCTCGTGCAAGCCCGCCTCGGCGTTCGCCAGCTCGCGCGCCACCGGGTCTGCATCCGGGCCGCCCTGCCACGGCTGCACCAGCCGCGGGGCAGGCTGGGCGGCATCGGCCGCGGCCCGAAGAAGGACGGCAGCGGGGCGGAGCAGCGGGATTGCGCGCAAGAGGCTGGTGCCAGGACGGGCGGGGCGAGGGACGTAATGGAGACCACGGGGCATTGCGATAGGGCCTTATAAGGTTGCGACCAGTAGGCAACTGTGCGTATATATCGCATCTGCCCTTGGTGGCGTCAACCCATATTGCGATGGAGACGCAATTTATGATGAGTGCGGCGCAAGCGCGAGCCGCGAGGGCTATCCTCGGGTGGAAAGTGGCAGAGAGTGCCGAGAAGGCGGGGGTATCCCCGAACACTGTTACCCGGGTTGAGGGTGACGGCTCGGTGAACACAGCCACGCTGAAAGCAATGCAGGGTGCCTATGAGGCTGCTGGCATTCGCTTCACGGCGGAGGGGTGTATTTGCCCGCCCTTGCGCATGACTTCGATAGAGGGGGATAGAGCGTGAACAGGATTTCGGATGTCAAAAGGCTGGTTGAGCACGGGGCGATGTTGGTCACCTTGGCTGTGACGTTGGCGGCCTGCACCAGCGACGTGCTCCAGATCGGCCCGGACACTTACCGGGTCAGCACGGAAAGCAGCTTCACCCGCGGCGGGGCAGAGGCGGAGGTGGTGGGGATTGCCAACAAGCACTGCGCCGCGCTCGGGCGCCGGGCGGAGGTGACGTCGATGGACGACAACGCCGGGAACATCGGCGTCTATGCCTCTGCCACACCCGTCCTAAACGCCGCCAGGTTCAAGGAAGGGAGCAGCCCAGCATGAAGCCTGCTACACTCGCCCTTGCCGCCCTAGCCCTGGCCACACCAGCCGCCGCCCAATCCGCCCAACCCGCGCCTGCCGATCTCCGGGCCTTCTGCGCCACCAGCCCGTTCGCGAAGACTGAACTGGTGCGCGAGATGATCCCCCGGTGGCGCCAGAGACGGCCGGAGCTGGCGAGCGAAACCGACGACAGGGTTGTCGAGATCACGCAGGCGCGCATCATTGACCAGTGCGTGGCCGGATTGCGGCGGGACCGCTCGGCGCTGAGCGCGATCTTATCTTTCCCGACCGACAATGGCCGCGACGATGCTTGGACCTCCTGGAGCATTGTTTGCGACATGCGCGCCCCTGCTGGTGCTTGCATCCGGCGCGAGGTGGCGGCGCGCCAGGCGATCCGCGCCGGCCAAGTTGCCTACCCGGCCGCAGCCAGCGTCGCTGGCCTGTGCCATAGGATGCTGACGCCTCCCGCGAGTGGGGTCGAGACCAAGGCGTGCGTCGATGTAGTTGCGCCGCTGCGGCCGAGTGAACAGCTCGTGGCGCGCTGCGCGCTGGCCACCTATTCGACCGAATTTCGTCCTAACACCAGGGGCGCGGATGCAGGTCGCGAGCTCGTGCGGTGCTTTCGGCGGATATGATGGACCTGACCCGCGCTACCACCCTCGCCGCCGTCTGCGCCGCCTTGGAAGCCGCGGGGGTGGAGTTCAAGGACCGGGATGCGCCGGGGGTGCGGTTGCAGAAGAGCGAAGCCTTGTAGGCTTCCCAACGAGATACTGAAGCACCAGGGCGAGGACCTACGGCCCTGCGTGCTGCCCTGTCACCAGCCGGAAGCTGTTCGAGGGCACTGACGGTATTGTGGAGTTCACCCTCCATGCAGCACCCGCCGCGCTCGCCTCCGCCTGGGCAACGATGCTCGGCCAGAGGTAAACGAGTCGTCGGACCATCTCTCCAAGGGGAAGTTGGCCCCAGCGCTTCCCGAATAGAAACAGAGTAACGCCGGCTGCCCGCCAGGCTCCCCGCTGCACCACCGGACCCAACATACTGCCATCACGGGTCAACAAAACTGGCTGCGCAGTGCGCCCGAGCTTGTGGAGCAAATCCGGATCAAGAGTGCCCGCAGGAATTCCAAGTGCCTCAAGCGTCGTCGTCCGGTCACTCGCAACAGCACGCGCCTGCTTGAGCAGCAGCGGAATGCTGGCCCAATTCTCGTCCAAGACGTAGGTCAGGCTGCGAGGCGGACCTGCCATTGGTCCTCAGCAGTTACAGCATCCCGGACAGCGCGCTTTGGCAACCCGAACCAGGTTGCCACGGCTCCGATTGCGGCATCACCGCCCCCCTCGGCGACAACCGCATCGGCTATCACATCGGTCCGGACGCCACGATCCCTGATGTGCGGCGCGCCGAAGGCCCGATCGGGACGAATAACCACATCATGGGCCCTCCCGAGGGGGAACCACTCGTTTGGCGCGTCTCCGGCGAACACCACGTCGCGAAACAGGGATGGCTCAACCACATCTCGGAACTGCTGCTGGCCGGTCAGGGCGTTCACCATGACGCGCTCCGCTCCGGGCACGTCATCCCGCTTGTCGAGGTCAATGAACACGGAGCGTCCATCGGATCGAAAAGTTTGGGAGACAAAGGGGTTGGAAATGCCGTAGCGAGCAACAGCAATCTGCGCCGCCTTCTTAATTGTCTGCAAGCCAAGGCCATGCTCACGGAACGCCCGCACCAGTCGCAGCGTCAAGAGTTGCTCGAAGTTCAGCCCCTGTGCGCGGCCCTCATTTGAAGGCACGAGTTGGACGACTGGCGCAGCCTGCTTACGCTTACCCTTGTGGCTGTAGGCATAACCTCGAACCCAGCGGCGCGCCATCTTCGGGTCGAGACCGACCAACCGGGCCGCATAGGGGACCGGATAGATGGCATCGTTGGCGTGTGCGGCAGTGCGTCCCACGCACGGATTTAGGATCAGGGAGAGTCTGCCCGCAAGGAGCATGTTGGACTTCCCACCACCCACCCCGCCTAAACCTTCGGCGCCGCCTTCTCGGCCAGGAACCGCGCCCCACGAGCGAAGGCAGCAAGTGCGGCTGCTCCTGCAAGCCGAAAGGCAAGCGCCCGCCGCGTGAGGCGCAAGCTGGAGAACAAGCCGTGAATGCGCTATCATCTAGGGGCAGCTTTCCGTGGCTGGCTTGGACCCTCTCGCATCGCCGCTGACGGGACCCGAACCACCATGGACCAGCTCGGCAGGGGCTAGGCTGGCCAGCCGAACCCGGGTCTCTCCGCCCCGGTGCCCCTGCCGACCACAAAGCGGACGCGCTGCGGAGGCGTGGGTAATGCTGTTTTTTGGGATCAGCGCCGGGCGAAGTGGTCCATGAGACATGCTGCAATCCCGCACCGGGCAGGGCCCCTGAGCCTTATGCAAGCCCTTGCGTGGGTTCTGCTTCGCACCCCGGACGCCTTGAACCGGGCGGACCTCCGCCTTCCTGCAACGGGCGGGCACAAAGAAGAGGCCCGGCTGCCGGATGGCTCGCCGGGGCTCATTTTCAAGCCTGCTGCGCCGGGCGTGTGAGCTATGCGGGAATATGGGTGACGCCGTGATCAGGCGGCGCTCTGTGCTGGCGT
>JAABUG020159157.1:0-10291 GCA_011319215.2 Scortechinia acanthostroma | reverse complement strand
AAACAGTTACCAAATGTTCGAACAAAAAGTAACCCATTCCCCTCACACCTGTTATAAACTAGTATCGCAATAACTGCACTTTGTTTTTGCAGTGGACGGATGATTGAAGACTGACGACGATCAACGGATTGGCAAAGATAGCGGCGGCAGTCCCTTTATAGTCATTGCAGCGGTATTAGCCGAGCCATCCGCCGAATTGTCGCCAAAATAGCTAAATGTCGCGACGACATCGCCGACTCAGACGACATTTCCGACAATTCACTTGAACCGCGATTGCACACTTTGCATCTGAAGAATCTTGCGACCGAAGGAAGTCTTCGAGAATGAATCGTTGACCCATCGCTCTCGCGCATCCGCCATTAAAGTCCCGTTTGCATTCGCAGTTTTTGCAGCCTTTCACCCTATCCGACCGGTTCTGACTGATGGCTGAAGACTGCTAGCTGACGACGATCGACTAAAAACGACTTTCAACTTTTAACTTGGATCGTCAATAACTTCACCGCATCGCCCAACGCTTGCCCACTCGTATCCGTCACCGCCAAGCGGTCGCCGTTCCCGCAGTCGCCCGCCGGACGCGTATCACACGTATATAACCCCACCAGCAGTTGATATTCCCCTGCGGGCATATCGGCTGGCAGCGAGATTACATAATCATCATGGAGGTAACCTATTGATGGCCAAATCTTCGTCGGAATATCCGCCGGATTCAGTTTATCGGCCTGTGCCAGCGGCGGCCCGCCTGTCGAGACATGCACGAAGCTCGAATAACCATAAGCAATCGGCGCGGTTGCGTACCAATAAACCTTCAACTCGATGTTGTCGCCCGGCTTAAACGTCTCGCCGTTGAGGTCATAGCCAATCAGCCGGATTTGCTCGCCCAAGTGATAATCCGTCTTATGTTGAGACAACACCGCCTGCCCCACTGGCGACACCACCCAAGCGCCACCTTCCCGTAGGTACGCCATCAAAAACACCAACGCCACAATCGCCCCAATGCCTAACCCCGTTAACAATCGCTTCTCGCTCTGTGAACTCTGTGTCTCTGTGGTTAAATTTTCTTGCTCTTGGCGTCTTGGCGGTTCAATCTCTTCTCTTTGCGCCTTTGTATCTTTGCGCCTTTGCGTTAAAGCCCCACCAATCCCTACCAGCGCCACCACGCTCACCAGCGAGATAGCATTTCCCGCATCGCGCGCGGACGTACTCCCTAAATAAACCCGCACGGTATGCTCACCCGCAGGCACGGGCAGCGTAATCAACCCATGTGGATCAGACGGCGTAATCGCTACCGGCTTCCCATCCACCTCCGCCGTCCAACCCAACCAATAATAGGTCAGCACCTCGAACGCAAAAGCCTTAGGCGCGTTGATCGTCCACACATCCTCTTGCGGCGTATGGTTCACTGGCGTCACTGTTACGCCAGCGGGCAGCGTTTCCATATGCGCCTTGTTGATCGGATACCCGTCCGCGTAATCGGCCATCAAGCGCGGCGTCGGCCCCGGCTCAACCGAAACCGACTTCGGCAGATATTCATTGGAGAAGGTTGTCGCCCGCTGTAAACCCTGCACTTCTGCCTGCTGATAAGCCGCCACCGATGTATCGACCGTTAGATGAGTCCACTCGGGCACGTATAGCAGCGTCGCCGACAGCGCTACCACGGCCAACACGATCACGCCCGCTAAAATCGCACCCACACTTTTCGGCAGTTGTTCCAACCAAAGGGCATTCATCCCCGCCAGCACCGCCAAGCAAAAGGCCGCTGGCCCCAGCAGTCGCCACGGGAATTGTAGAAACGCCAAAGGCGAAATCACCGCCCACAACCCACCCGCCGCCGGCAGCATCAACCCCACAAACACCGCGCCCATCACGCCAAAAAAGATCATCTGCCCCATGTTTAGGGACACGGCATGCCGTGTCCGGTCTTCGGTTGATTGTCTCTGCCACACCCACAATCCAACCATCCCGATTACGCCCGCCAGCGCCAACACCCATTGCGCCACACCGAGATTCAACTGATGCTCCAGCCCATTAAACGCCCCACCATCCAAGCGCGGCGAGAAATCCAACAGATGCAGCACCGGCACAAAGAAGCGCCGGTAATCCAACTGCGCCACACCGATGAGATTACTCAGCTTGACCGCGTCGCCTTCCTTCACCACTGGCAGCCAGAAGTAAGCCGTCAACCCGACTCCCACTCCCATCGCCACCAGCGCAAAGATACTATTTCTGAATGCGGGTTTCTGGAAAACTCTGCGTCTCTGCGATTGAATGTCTTGGCTGGCAATAGGCGACTGAAGACTGATGACCAGTTCCCACACCACCCATGCGCCCAGCACCGCCGACAGCGCTAATGCCATCAGATTATGCGTAATAATCAGTGCCCCACTGCTCAAGGCCGCCAACAGGAAGGCCATCTCTCCACCGCGCCGGATGAGTCGGCTGTACGCCCACATCACCAACGGAAACAGCGCGAAGGCCATCAGTTCAGGGTACGCCCCGCGCGAATACGGCTCGGTAAAGAGGATATAGGGGCTGTAGACGTAGCACACCGCCGCAATCACCCCACCCGCTTTGCCTGCGTAAGCCCGCACGAAACCATACATGCCTAGCCCGCCAGCCAACGCACCCAGCGCGATCAACGTCCGTAGACTATCCACCGCATTCGTTCCCACCACCCGCGTTAAAATGCTGGTGACGTAATAGGTCAAACTGGCGTAATAATGAAAGAGCGGCGCGCCGTAGCCTTCATAAAAGGCTTCTGCCCAGCGTGGCATATAAACCCCATGTGCCCATGCCCTGTCCATCTCGGCAGCGCGATAAACGTGATACAGCACATCATCACCGTTGGGCAAACCGGGGCGATACAACAGCGGCCACAGCGTAAACGCGCACACGATGAGCGTCAGCAGCATAGCCGGGTCGAGGGAGTTGACAAACCGTTTGATGAACTTCATGGCGGGGGATTCTAAGCGAACCCCTGCCAAATAGCCACGACGGATTGACTAAGCGTTACATGAGCAAGGATCAAAACATAGACACGGGTTCACAATCATTCACAGTGGCGAACCTCTCACAACTTGCTCAGATTAAGCATCAATACGAGGCGTATAATCGAATCATAAGACAAATTTGAGTGGCAAAAGGGGAAATCATATGCCGAATGTTGGTCAACAAGCGCCTGATTTTGAACTGCGGAATCAAGAAGGCAAAACGGTTCATCTGAGCGATTATCGCGGTAAAAAAGTGGTGATCTTCGCCTTCCCCAAGGCCAACACAGGCGGCTGCAACGCTCAAGCCTGCGCCTTCCGTGATGAACTTCCGCGTCTCGAATCCAAGAACGCGGTCGTCCTCGGCGTTAGCACCGATAGTGTCGAGACGCTCAAAGGCTGGAAGCAGAACAAGAAACTTCAGTATGATCTGCTCTCCGACCCCGATCACAAATTTTTGGATGCATGGGGTGCGTGGGGTATTCCCGTGCTCAGCCTCATCAAAATCCCAATGGCCATGCGTTCCTACTGGGTTATTGATGAACAGGGCAAAGTCCTCGCCGCACAGGTTGGCGTTAGCCCCACCGATAGCGTCGAAAAGGCTCTCAAAGACGTTGGTGCAACGCCCGCTTCGGCCACCGCTTCATAAATCCACAACTCGCCTTGTGTATCGTTCCCTCCCTCGTATGCGGGGGAGGGTTAGGTTGGGAGTTCCTACTTCTCCTCTGGCAATTCCTCAACCACGGAGATCGTCTTCAGCCCATTCGACTCCATCAGGAAATCCTCACTGAGCATAATTCGCCCGTCGGGCAAGAACTCCGGCGTTGAGAGCGAATGTCCCCACTGCCATTCCCCATCATCCGTCATGTGTTGGAAGCGTAGATTGAGTACGCCCTGCTCATCCACTGTCGCCATAAATTGCCCGTACTTGCAGCCTCCGCCCACATAATGTCCCCAGACTACATCATCCGTTTGGTGATAGTAGAAAATTGTGCCCGTAAATTGACCGGGGTTATTCCGGTCGCGCATATGAAAGCGGCGGTTGTCGTAGTTGAAAGCGCTCATTCTCAGTTACCTTGTTATAATCAGGATCATTCAATAGTTTCACGTCGCTAAGGATACCGTATGCCTGACATTGGCGAAACCGCTCCGGATTTTGAACTGCTGAATCAAGATAGCTTGCCTGTTCGCCTCAGAAAATATCGCGGACGCAAAGTCGTCGTCTTTGCTTTCCCGCAAGCCTATACGCCGAACTGCACCGCCCAAGCCTGTGCCTTTCGAGATCAAATCCTGCAAATAGAAGCGGGCAACGCGGTTGTCCTCGGCATCAGTACCGATAAACCGGACACGCTCAAGCGCTGGAAAATCGACAACAAACTTCAGTACGATCTGCTTTCCGATCCGGATCACACTGTTCTTAGGGAATGGGATGCGTGGGGAAAATCGGTTCTTGGCGTCATCAAACTCAAACGCACCAATCGCTCCTATTGGGTTCTGGACGAAGAAGGCGTTGTCATTGATAGGCAATTGGGTGTGAGTCCTGAACAAAGCGTCGAGCGTGCGCTCAAGGCACTTTCAAAGGCATGAGCATTTGATAAAGTGGTATTAGCCTCGCCTTTTCATCGTTCGGGTAAAGCGGTAGCATATCTGGTGGAACCCTTTTTAGCCCAATTGAAAGGAATAACCATGCCCAATGTTGGCGAAAAAGCGCCGGACTTCGCCCTCCCTAATCAGGATGGCAAGACGGTTAAGCTCAGTGACTTTCGCGGTAAGAAGGTCATTCTATTTGCCTACCCCAAAGCCGACACACCCGGCTGCACTATTCAGGCGTGCGGCTTCCGTGATAGCTTCCCTAAAGTTCAGGCGGATGGCGCGGTCGTCCTCGGCATCAGCGCGGATACTCCGGAAGACCAACTCAAATTTAAGCAGAAGTATGATCTGCCCTATGACCTTCTCGCCGATGTTGACCACAAAGTGCTAGAGCAGTACGGCGCATGGGGCGAGAAAACCAACTTTGGCAAAACCTCGGTGGGTATTATCCGTTCCCATTGGGTCATTGACGAAAACGGCAACATCGCCGACGAACGCATCAAGATTAGCCCGGAAGACAGTGTCTCCAAGGCTGTGGGTGCGATCACCCTCAAGTAGCTTTCTCAGGCGGGGCGTAGTCTCCGCCTTTTCTTTCTAACCTTCCCTTCCGAAATCAGTTCTCTCTGGAAAAGACAAACGCTATGGAAACACGCGCGATTGGCTCGCTACAAGTGACGGTTGTGGGTATCGGTTGCAATAACTTTGGGCGGCGCATCACGGACGAAGCCTCACACGCCGTCGTGCAATCGGCGCTGGATGCGGGCATCAACTTCTTTGACACAGCCGATGTGTACGGCGGCACGCGCAGCGAGGAATTATTGGGGGCGGCGCTTGGTGCTCGTCGTAAGGACGCCATTATTGCCACCAAATTCGGCATCGCCATAGATGATCATCGCAAAGGCGCAAGTCCTGCTTATGTACATCAGGCCGCCGACGCCAGCCTCAAACGGCTCGGCACGGACTACATTGACCTCTACCAACTGCATCGCCCTGACGAGGACACACCTATTGCCGATACTCTAGCCGCACTCAACGAATTGGTACAAGCAGGCAAAGTGCGCGAAATTGGCTGCTCGAACTTTTCCGTCGCCCAACTTCAAGAAGCTGAAGCCGCGGTTAAGGCTGGAGTGGCGCATTTCGTCAGCGTCCAAAATGAATACAGCCTATTCCAACGCGAGGCCGAGGCGGATGTACTGCCCGAATGTGCACGAGCGCACCTTGGCTTTTTGCCTTACTTCCCGCTGGCGAACGGTTTGCTCACAGGCAAGTATCGTAAAGGTGAACCCATTCCCGAAGGCACGCGCATTCAAACTGGCAAAATCGAACTGCTCACTGAGGATAATCTGAACAAAGTCGAGGCACTCATCAAATATGCCGAGACCAAAGGTCACACACTGCTCGAACTTGCCTTCTCGTGGCTGGCAAGCAATTCAGTCATCCCCTCGGTGATTGCCGGCGCAACCTCACCCAAGCAAGTGCAAGCCAATGCCAACGCGGTCAACTGGCATATGACCAAAACTGAACGTGCTGAAATCCATTCGATTATGAGCTAAAGCGGTTTACGATTGGAGAAGGATGCTAACTGATGTATCCTTCTCAATCGGTGTTCTCGACATATTCCCGCCGTGCTCGATCCACAATATCAATCAACGTGTCAATCGTGTAATCCATCTGATAGATGTCGTGCCACAATGCGGCGAACGCCATTCCGGAACCGTAATCAAAACGCGGGCCGGGCGGTTCATTCCCCGTAACCACCATATTGAGGCCAATCAAATCGAATCCATCTTGTGCTAGCTGGAGCGTGACGCCTGCCGGATAACGTGCCCATCGCGGTAATGGACGGCGTGTAATCGTTTGTTTAACTTTAGCGCTTTGTAAGTTAAAGGTTGCCCGCCCCTCGGCCTCTGGCGCAACGACCGTTACCGCTTCGTCGCCCGAATAGCTGGCGGCGACCCACATCTCACGTCCCGGCGCGCGCGCTAAAAATTGCATCACATGGTTCGGAAACGCCTCAGTAAAGGCGGCTAATAACATCACTGGCGGATTGCCAGAGTCCATCGGACTCTCCACACCACACCTCTTGGGGAATGAAATTCTAAGCATCTGCCTAAAGTGTAACACACCCAGCGTGCGCCTTGAATATTTTCTGGTAGAATGAAATGGATTCGGGCAATCTCAGGTGAAAGATCATGCGTCGTACAATATTCAGCTTCCTCGTCAGTGGCATCCTGTTGTTGCTGGGTGTTGTATGGGTCATGGCACAAGATGCGCAATGTGCCCCGGCGGTTGATGCCATCTGGACGGCTGCCAGCGACGCCTGCATTAAAGAAACGGTCGGCTACATTTGTAATGGTGGTGCGCCGCCCCAAGTCGAACCGATTGGCCCGGTTAGCAACGCGCTCAATCCCATCGGCGCGCTCGTTGATCTCAGCGTCGTCACCAGTTTGCACAGCGCACCCGTCGCCGTTGAAAACAGCAACGGTGGTGTCATATGGATACGCTCCAAAGACCCTATTCGCTTTACCGGCATCATCGTCGGTGATGTCACCCTTACCAACAATACCAGCGCGGACTATCCGCCTTGGCAATCGGTGGTCGTCCAAACCAGCGAACAATTACCCTCGTGTTCCGCCGCACCGCGCAGTGCTTATGTGGTGCAAACACCCTTCGGCGCACCGACTAACATCGGCATCAATGGTGTATCGGTTGGCCTCAACGGAACACTCTTAATTCAAACAGTCGGCAATCAAACCATTTTCGCCGGACTTTCAGGACAAACCAGCCTCTACAGTGGCGGACAAGATCAGCTCCTGCGTCCGGGTCAAGAAATCGCAGTGACTTATAATCCCACCGACTTTTCTGTTCCGCTGAGCGCGCCTTCATCGCCCGTCTTACTCGACGAATCGCTCGTCAAGAACTTCCCTGTTGCCCTACTGGATCGTCCGATTACGCTGCCCCAACCGGGTTACGTGACGACGGACGGCGCGGTCAATCTGCGTGTCGCCCCTAATACAGATGCAGGCGTCATCGTCCAAGTTCCACCCGGACAAGTTCTCAGTGTTTTAGGTCGTGATGAAAGCAGCCAGTGGTATCATGTCCGACTCGACAGCGGCGAAACCGGTTGGATGTTCGCTCAATTGCTCATCCAAAACGTTGGTGATATTCAGGCGGTGTATTCATCCACCCCACTCCCACCGCAGCGTTACGGCCAGTTGGGTACAGCGGGTAAAGTCGTTGCCCCCGCAGGCGTCAATTTGCGCCAAGCTCCGGACATCGGTTTTGCACTCATCACCACCGTACCCAATAATGCCATCGTCACGCTTTTGGCCCGCAGCCCTTATAGCCCTTGGGTCAAGGTCAACTTCAACAACACTGTTGGTTGGGTCGCTTTGATTGCGCTCGAAACCAATGCCATCATTGACGCGCTGCCGATTGATTACAATGTGCCGCCGCAGCCGCAACCCACGCGTGTACCCGGTTCATTCGGTAATGCTTTCCCTGACCCGAACAAGCCGAGTAATTAAACACGTCGTAAATCGGCAAGAATTTACTCTTTTTCGGGCGATGGAGTTCTGCTATACTAATGCGAAGTTATTGGGGAGTCGCCAAGCGGCAAGGCTCCGGACTTTGGATCCGGCATTCGTAGGTTCGAATCCTACCTCCCCAGTTTTTCTCTCAAAAGCGCTTTTAAGGCGCTTTTTTCTCGCGTAGAAGAGTTCGAATCCTGCCTCCTCTGCCCGCTAAAGCATTAACTTTTAAGGAAAAATCAATTCAAGCGATACTTTCATCGCCTCCATTGCCGATATGAGAAAATGCACCATAAGCGATCCTTTTTGGCCGGTTCTATTTAAGTATCGATTCCTGCTCTAACGCTGAGTTACTACTTCTTGACCTCACTAAACTAGAAAACTGAATCGTGCCTATGTGCTTCTGCTTCCTAATTCCCTTCGGCTTTCTCTTCTCCTGTTATGCCAATCTCAGCATAGAAAATGGTTAAAAGAGAATGGGCGTTGCTTTGCCTTCGTCCGGTTCAGGGAAAAGACCACCATTTTCTGATTCCGATGCGCTGATAGTTGCCCTATTTAACAAGGTTGAGGATGAGATACCGACACTCCTGACTACGGCATCTGGAAATACCAGAGGTTTTTGAACGTTATGAGCTGATACACGCTTGGTCATCACAGCCAGCACGGCCACTAATTTGAATGACCGTTTCTTGATGTTTAATCTGCTGAACACTAGCGTTATGGATTCTTTGAATTTTGATTACGACCAATGAGCTTTGGAACTAACGATTTCTGATACGTTGATTTTGCGGTGGTGCTAGGAAGTACCCATGAAGATAAGCCGTATAACCACGGTCGCCAGAATATGTCGAGGTTTCATGATTTTGCTCCTTTTGACGATTAACTGAAGCGGACGTAATTGGATTGATCGCCGTCGGGAACCAGTGAACCTATCATGGTTGAACCCGATCCACCATGCCTTTTCAGAGTGACATGAGGCTTGCACGTTACTCTAAACGTCAATACCTACGCTGGCGTATGTATCTTTATTTACACAAACTCTTTATAGCTAATATTCGACGTTGCCGTAAGTGACAATATAATATACTCGTCTATATCCAAGAGAAAGGCGCTCCAGATGTATACTTATTTATTCTTATTCGCGAATAGCAAGCTAAATGGATAAGGTTAGGCGAATATTCCGTCCATAGAAATCAGTTAATTATCTAAACACATCGTCACGCAAGCACAGGTTGAGGAGAGAAGTATCATGCACCACGCGTACGAACGGTGCGCGCGTTATTATATGCGGATGCTATCAGAGATCGACTCGCTGTACTTGAACATAATAGCAACGAAACTCTAGCATTCCATCGTTTGGGCATAAATTGGTTACAAATTCAAAACCAAATTGAATGGGCAATCCAGAACGCAGAAAATGACCGTGTTGCGGCAGGAATTTGTCTTCTCTTCCCTGCTGCAGGTTGGGAATTAGTCAATTTACGCACAGACCCATCGACGTTTATCCGTTGGACGGAAGCAGCTTTAAGTGTAGCCAGACGCTTTGAAGTCAAAGCTCTCGTGCGAGGTCATCTCATTATCTGCGCTGGTATTTACATTAAAATGGGTAACTATCCAAAGGCTCTCGAGTACACTGAAGAATCAATCGAATTAGCCTTAAAGTCAGATGATCCAGTTGAGCTTGCCGAGGCCTATGGGATGATGGCAAATGTGCACCTTTCGATGGGCGAGGTTGTCAAAGCCCAAAAATATGCTCTTGACGCAGTTGAACAATACCGTGCTTTGCCAGAACATCAACATCATGTTGCCGTAATGACCGGAACGCTTGGCAGTATTTATGCCCGATTGGGACAAATAGAAGATGCCGAAAAGTACTGTCGTGAAGCGCTATCTCTATTTCGCGAAATGAAAGATGAAGCTCGTTATGCTACAACGCTCAACAATCTTGCCGCGATATTGGTAATGGAAAAACATTTCGACAAGGCGGAACCGTTCCTAAATGAGGCATTGGAAACTTCCCGACGACTAGGTGACAGGGAAAACGAACTTCAAGTCTTGACCAATTTGGGTTATGTGTGTCAAGAGAATCAGCATTACACCCAAGCAATGGAATTCTACCAACAAGCATTTGAGCTTAGCGTAAAGATGCACACTCAACAAAAGACGGGAACAAGTCTGAACAACATC
>JAABUG020159046.1:0-10324 GCA_011319215.2 Scortechinia acanthostroma | reverse complement strand
TGCCTGCTTCGATCTTTGCTAAATCAAGCAGATCGTTGATCAGCGTAAGAAGATGATTCCCGCTTTGTTCGACGATATTCAGCATTTCTTGGTATTTTGCAGCAATTGGTTCGCGCTGAAGTAATTGCGTATATCCAAGAATGCCATTGAGTGGCGTGCGTAATTCATGGCTCATCACCGCCAGAAACTGGCTTTTCGCCCGGTTGGCACTTTCGGCGGTCGTGCGCGCCTGCTCAGATACAGTCAGCAAGCGTGCGTGAGAGATAGCGCCTGCCAACTGCCCGGCTACCGTTTCGGCTAAATGGGCTTCAGTTTGTGAAAAGGTTCGCTTTGGAGAGCTAGACATAATTGTGATTACGCCAATCACTTCACCTTGAATAAGAACAGGAACTAGCATCATCGACGTGTAGGGGTCGGCAGGCAGTGAAAATCCTTGTTCCACCATGAATGTATTGATCTGTGGTTGAACGATAACCACGGCCTGGTTGAAGGAAAGCACAGGCTGCAGGCGGGCAAACGCTTCATTTTGAATCGTAGCATCTTCTAAATTCGCCACCTTGCGCGTATCATCAAGCTGATGATCAGCCATAATCGTGAAGAAGGTACGTTTTTCGTTATACAAGAGCACCAGCGATCTGGTTGCATTGAACAGTTCGGCCATCTGTTGCGCAACCAGGTGAATGATCGACGGCAGATCGTGCTGCATAACCACGGTCTGGGTGATGCTATTCAAGGTCGAAAGCTCTTCTACGCGCTGTTGAAGCGTGTGGTTTGCTTCCCGCACGGCAGCCTCTTGCGCGGCCCGCTCGCTGATATCTTCGATGACATTCATGCCAGCGATGATCGTACCGTCATCATCGGCGATCGGGACGAACTGCATCAAGAAAATATGGCCTTCATAGTGAAACTCAAACGAGCGTGATTCACCTGCAAGCGCTGACCGGTAAAATGGCTCTAGCGTAACATTATTGCGTACTTCCCAGATGCTGTTTCCTTCTAGGTCTGCGTGTGTGTAGCCATATTTTTCTACTGCGCCCTCAACAATCAAATAGCGCAGATTGTGATCGAATAAGAAAACGCCAACATTTGGCAAATGACGGGCCAGCATGCGGTAGCGCGATTGACTTTGGCGCAAGCTTGCCTCAATCTGTTTCCGTTCTGTGATATCGCGCCACACCAGCAAACGTCCCGTGACATTGCCATTTGCATCAGACATCGCGGTGATGCGTATATCGAGCACCTGCTGACGGTCCCCATCAATAATTATTTCGTCTGCAATATCAATCGCATTCTTGTATTTTTCAAGCAAGATCGACCAACGTGCAAAGACCTTGGTAATTGGTTGGCCAATGACGCTGCTACCGCCCAGCGTTTCACGAGCCGTTGCATTTACATCTACTACTCGATCGTCAGCATCAATCACTACTACTCCATCGCTCATACGCTCGATCAGTATATCACGTGCTACCGGAATCAGGTCAAGCAAGCGAAAATAAATGAGGTTGCTAATGAACAGCAGTGCACTAATCGTAAAGCCAAACGGAGTAAGATCAATTTTGAGCCACGGAATCAAATGGCTAATGTACAGGAAGTTGCAGATCCAGGGTGCTGCAACACTGATCAACAACGAAATAACCTGGCTGCGATACAAATCGCGTGACCGGAGCAGCATCAGCATAAACAGTGCGCTGCCGCCCATAAGGCACAGGTATGAAAAACCTGTATGAACCCAAAACCAGAACCCGTATGTGATGCTAAGCAGTGCGTCAGGATCATTGCGATCGAGGCTCGTAGTGTGCCAGACCAGATGATGTTGTTCGTTGGTCCACACCATACCAATGGTGATCGCGGGAATAATGCACAACAACAGCAACATTTTCGCTGTTGGATGTTTGGGATTATGCTTGTTGTAACGTAAGGCAAAGACCAACCATGCCACCGGCACAACCGTAATGCCGAAGTATTGCACTTTTGCCCAAAAGATGCTTTCTGCCAAACCAACACTGCTTACTTCAAGCGCGTAGCCAAATGTCCAAATTGCCAAAGCAAGCGCCAGCGTGATAAATGGCAGGGCCGCCGGGCTGCGCCGCCGCCACGCAACGATCGTCAAGATTATCGAGATGATGGCAGCAACGATCAGGGGTACAGTATATGGTGTATAGCGCCAAAGCATGGTTGATACTGTCCTTCGATAAGACTCTGTCTGCAACAGAATACGTGATAAAGGTATTAACATCATCATAAACAGAAGTGCCAGCACAGGCAAGTGACAAGTTTTTCATTTTGTCTACGAAATAATTTCAATTAAGAATGATATTGGCCATGTTTTGGCTGATTCGCGAGTAATTGATCAAACAGATCCAAAACCTACTACTGCGAATAATGCCTCCGAATGCTGTAATTGCATTGTGTCGCATCAGCATGCTCATTACTATAGTGCATGCTCAAAGAGCAAACGTGGCGTTCATGTAAAAGATGCGCCACGACGTTCGCTATGCAAAAGGATGCTTGATTTGCGCAATGCTATAACCTAGTATTTTCATTGTATGGTTCTTACGTAAATAGCGAACAAACCCTATATTTTTACATAGATCACAACACAAAACACCTTTAACGTAGATTCATGATACTACGTAGAAATTTGCGGCATTTGAGACGTTGCTGGTGCTATTGCAATTGATCGATCTTTTTATGCACTATTCGATTGATAATTGTATAAGCAATCAACATGCTTTTGGATACAATAAGATCGTGTTGCTAGCATGATTCTTCCAAAAGCAACCACCAGCTGCATCGCTTATCACGCACTCAATACATCATGCTCACGCTTCTCTGAGCGATTTGTGCTTGCACAACTATCCAGAAAGCAACCTCGCGCCGAGCAGCACAATCACTATAGTTCAAGGAGCTCTCATGCGGTGTCATTTGCGGGCATGGTACATAGCGTTGGCAATGAGCAGCATGTTGATGCCGCTCATCGGAAGTGGTGGCAATCCTGCGGTTGCTCACGCAGCAGGCATCATCACTGGCACTGTCTTTCGTGATTTCAATGCGAATGGCATCAAAGATGGCGTTGGTGATCAAGGCGTCGTTGGTGTCACCGTGACAGCCTATGATGCAAACAATGTGGTGCAAGGTACTGCCAACAGTGCCACTGACGGTACATATTCGCTCGTGGCCGCTGGTGCTGGTCCATACCGGATCGAGTTCAGCGGTTGGCCAGCAGCATTCCAACCAGGAGCGCAGGGAAGCATGGATGGCAGCAGCGTGCAATTTACCGATGCGCCCGCCGCCAATATCGATTTTGGGCTGAATGTCCCTGAAGATTACAGCCAATCCAACCCGCAAATTATCACATCAATCGCATCGAATGGCGATCAATCTACCGCTTACAATACCCTTATAACGCTGAATGACGATGGAACAAGTGTAACCAATATTGTATCCTCAAACCAAATCGGTTCAACGTGGGGCCTGGGCTACAAACGCGACGCTGGCATCCTGTATGCGGCGGCCTATTTGAAGCGCCATGTTGGTTTTGCCCCGCTGATCGGTACGATCGATAGCATCTACGCGATCAACACCACTAGCGGCACAATACTTAGCCAGATCAAGATGAGCGCGCTTGGAGTGGATGTTGGTGCAAACCCGCGTGTGACAGCCCTGCCCAACAATCCGGCGCTACCGAACCATGATCCTGAGGTATTTCCCTGGGTCGGCAAGCGCGGCATCGGCGATATTGATACCTCGGCAGATGGCCAACGCCTATACGTCATGAATCTCAACAGCGCCGCGCCAAGTTTGGCGATTCTGAACATTGCCGCACCGCTCGCGCCGACATTGATCCAGAATGTTTCTATTGGCAACCCCGGTTGCTCGAATAATGATTATGCACCGTTTGGAATCAACGAGCATCGCGGAAAGGTGTATATCGGCGTGGTGTGTACTGCCGAAACAAGCGGGCTGCGCAGCGATCTTCACGCATATGTGCTGCAACTCACTGGCAGCAGTTGGAGCGTTGTGCCGGGATTCCCGATCGATCTCGATGGAGATCGCGGTTGCGCGTATGGCAAAGCAACCCCTGCTCCCCCTTTCTATTTTTGTGCGCCTGCCGAATGGAATCCGTGGACCAGTTCGTTCGCGCTGTTTGCAAGCAGTGGCTTTGGCTACCCCCAGCCTGTGCTGTCCGATATTGCGTTTGATGACGCAGGTAACATGTTGCTGGGGCTGCGCGACCGAGCAGGTGATCAGGGCGGTGCACTGAATTATTCTCCCGACACCAGCGATACCAATGTGTACAGCGTATTCTCTGCCGGCGACACGTTGCGAATGTGTCTTATGGGAACAACATATGTGCGTGAAGGAACCGCAGGCTGCCCCACCACCCGGAGCGACGTGATAGACGGCGAAAACTTGGTGCCGCCGACCGAGAACAATGGCATTCCCAACGAATTTTTTGACGATAATGTTGAATATTCCGGTAACTTCTCCATCGATCGGGATGGTCATTCCGAAGCTTCGACGGGCGCGCTGGCGGTTCTGCCTGGTTCGCAGCAGGTGATTGTTACGCATTACGATCCGATCAATACGGTGTTTACCGGTGGCCTGCGCTGGCTATCGACCGTTGATGGCAGCGTGCAAAACGGCACAATCCTGTATGCAAATGAACGACCGCTTCGCTTTGGCAAAGCAAATGGCTTGGGCGATGTTGAATTCCTCCGCGATGCTGCACCCGTTGAGATCGGCAACCGCGTGTGGATCGATACCAACCACAATGGCATTCAGGATGCCAACGAAGCGCCTGTTGCGGATGTGACAGTGCATCTGTATGCGCCCGATGGTGTCACATTGCTTGGCACTGCCCTTACCGATACGAAGGGCAACTATTATTTCTCGAACAACAGTGGCACATCCACCAGCAGCGCGATCTATGGCATTGCCAGGCTGACGTTCAACACGACCGGCTTCCAGATCCGCTTGGACAACCCAGCTGATTATGGCGCCGGTGGGCCGCTGTTTCACTATACGCTGACGACACCAAATGTGCAGACTGGCGATAGCGATGCAAGCGGCGATACCAGCGACTCTGATGGGACGCTGGCAAACCCTGCTGCGCCGATTGGCATCGGAAATTACCCCACTAAATCTTTTGATCTAGGCGCGGCAGGGTTTAATAATCATACCTATGACTTCGGCTTCTTCTTGCAACCTTCTGCTATCACGCTCACACGGTTTACCGCAACACGTATCGAAGCAGGTGTAGCGGTTGCTTGGAGCACCAGCGCCGAAATCAATACATTGGGCTTTAACGTGCTTCGTAGCCGTGATGCCTTCCGCAGCCACGCAGTGCGCGTGACACCGCAACTGATCCCAGCGCATGGTCGCGGCGAAACTGGCACGGTCTACGCTTGGACAGATACATCAGTGCCGCTCGGACAGCTTTCCAGCTACTGGCTGGAAGAAATCGAAACAAACGGCACAACTCAGATCTATGGGCCGATCGCTCTTGCTGCGGCACCACAAGCTGCTACGGTCTACCGCGCCTTCCTGCCACTTATGGGGCATTAACACTAGCCAGCATAACACGCAGGAATTTCTTCAGCGGGCGTACCTTCGGGTATGCTCGCTTTTGTTGTTCCGTGCTATTCAATCGCCATGCCTCATCATCTACGGTTCTCACACTACCATATGTGGCTTCACTAGATACCTATAAGTAGTATGTGAAAACCATATTACTAACCAGGTACGTTCCATTTTATACAGGTACATATTGCCTGATATATCAGGAAAGACCTGTAAAAATATATTATTCTAACTTCTTGAATAAAGAAAATTACGAAGAATGAGATAAGTATATAGGATAAATACTACGATATAAACACTGTAAAATCTATAATTTATGTGATTTGTCGGTTAATCTGGGAAAACGCGCATAATAACAAAAAAGATACCGTATGTTGATCGAAGAGTCTAAATAGTATCTTTGGCTGCGGTAAGAAATCCTGTATAGTTATGCAACGGCGCTAGAGAAGTATCTCTGGAAGATAATCTATGCGATGTTCTAAACGAGATATTTAGAAGCGCATGCCACTATCCCGCATTCACACATGGATTGCACACGGACGAGTGATTTTATTGTACGTGTGGGATATCGCTCAAGCCTGATTACTCTGATATAGGAGCAACCAATGGATCTTCCCCGCAACAAATCACTTGGCAATCTATTGAGCGTATTGATTGGGTTAGTGGCCCTCGCGCTTGGCAGCTTCGTACCGATAGGTGCGGTGCCAGTTGCCCAAGCGGCCAGCACGATCACCGGCACCGTGTTCCGCGACTTCAATGCCAACGGCGTCAAGGATGCCAGCGAAACCTACGGTGTCGCTGGCGTGACGGTGACGGCCTATGATGCGAGCAACACGGTGCAGGGCACGGCGACAACCGTTGCGGCTGGCACGTATTCGCTGACGGCGACCGGCACTGGCCCGTACCGAATCGAGTTTACCGGCTTGCCGAGCGGCTACTACCCGACCGCGCAGGGCAGCAGCAATGGTTCGACGGTGCAGTTCGTAGCCGATGGCGGCGCGAGCAATATCAACCTGGGTGTCAACCACCCAGCAGACTACAGTCAGAGTGCTCCTCCCATCGTCACGAATATGTATATCAATGGCAACAACAACACAACGGCGACCACCAAAGCCTTGGTGACGCTGCCATATAGCGCTTCCAGTACCAAAGCTGGCAGCGCGGATACACCGATCGCCACGAAATCGCAGATCGGTTCGACCTGGGGATTGGCGTATAACCGCAGCGCCAAGCTTGTGTATAGTGCGGCCTTTCTCAAGCGTCATGTCGGGCTAGGTCCGAATGGATTAGGCGCGATCTACGCTACCGACCCGGTTGCAAAGACGACCAGCTTGTTTGTTGATATGACCAGCTTGGGTGTCAATATTGGCAACGTGCTTTCCAATAGCGCCCGCGGCCTCAGCGCACCTGGCACAGCCACAACCGATGCCAGCGTATTCGATCAGGTCGGCAAAGTGGGCCTTGGTGGCATTGCCCTGTCTGACGACGAAAAAACGCTGTATGTGATGAACCTGTTTGATCAGAAGCTGTACGCGATCGATGTTGCGAGCAAAACGCTGGCAGGCAGCTTTGCGGTACCCAACCCGAGCTGTACCGGCGGCGCTTGGCGACCGTTGGCCACTAAATATTACCGCAATGGCTTGTATGTCGGTGGCGTTTGTGATGCACAAAGCTCACAAACGGCATCCAATCTCAAGGCCGTAGTATACCGTTTCGATGGCAGTACCTTCACCAATGTGCTGTCGTTTGCGTTGAACTATCCGAAAGGGTATGCGTTTCGTTCGGGATGTCTATCAAACACTGGCTGGTATCCATGGCGGGATACCATCCCGCCAGTTTGTGCGAACGGCGATGCGATCGTTTATCCTACCCCTATGCTGGCAGATCTAGAAGTTGATGTTGATGGCTCGTTGATCCTCGGGTTTGCCGACCGTATGGGCCATCAGATGGGCTGGCATAATGGAAGCTTTACTAACGCCAGTTCAGTTTATGCCAATGTTGTTGGCGGCGACATTCTGCGCGCTTACAATAATAATGGTACGTTTGTGCTGGAAAATAATGCGACTGCTGGCCCGAACACTACCAGTGGCGCTGGGAATGGCTATGGACCAGGCGGCGGCGAATATTATTATTATGACTATATTACTGGCAGCCCAGTACCGCATTCTGAAACATCGTATGGTGGCCTGGCATTGTTGCCAGGCTCGGGTCAAGTTGTTGTCACGAGTATGGATCCATACGGTACCAGCTATGCTTCTGGCGGCATCAATTGGTTCAACAATACAACTGGCGTTGCACGAACCACCAACTATATGGTGTATGACGAGGCAATGACAGGTTCCTTCGGCAAAGCCGGTGGTATGGGCGATGTTGAACTCTTGTTTGATCCTGCCCCGATCGAGATCGGCAACCGGGTTTGGAATGACACCAACCTTAATGGCCGCCAGGATGCGGGCGAAGCTGGCATCGCCAACGTACAGATGGGCTTGTACACCAATGCAGGCGCGCTGGTCGATACCGTCACAGGCGCCGTTCAAGAGCAGGACGCCTACGAATATGATCCGGGCGGCAATCGCACCGTCGCGCAAAAAGGCGGCGTGGCGATCAACAGCGCCTTCAATCGCCTGAACCAGATCACCTCCATCAAGCAGGGCGGGGCTGGCCCGATGCTTTTTGAGGGCACGTTGAGCAAGAGCACCACGAACGTGACTGTGAACACCGGCGGCGGTCCCGTCCCCGCCACGGTCGATCCCTCTGGCGGCTTCCGTGCAAGGGCGAACGTCGTCGCCGGCACGAATACCGTCACCGTCCAGGCCACGGATCTTTACAATAACCAGCCCGTGAGCAAGAGTTTCTCCGTGACCGTCCCGGCGCAAACCAGCAAAACGCCCACGTACGATCTGAACGGCGACATGACCAGCGACGGGCAGACCAAGACGTACCAATGGGACGCCGCTGGCCGCCTCGCCAGCATTGCCTACACCGGCACCAGCAATCACAGCGACTTCACCTACGATGGCTTCGGCCGCATGGTGGAACTAGAGGAAAAGACCGGGACCACGCTCAATCAGACGCGGCAATTTATCTGGGACGGCAGCACCATCGCTGAAGAGCGGGATGGGTCAAACGCCGTCGTCCGCCGCTACTTCGATCGAGGCGAGCAGATCGTCAGCGGGGTGGGAGCCGGAACGCTGCTGTATTACACGCGCGATCATTTGGGCAGCGTGCGCGAGGGAGTGGATGGGGCCGGAGCCGTTCGGGCGCGGTACGATTATGATCCGTATGGGTTGCGCGGAGCGAATCAGGTTGCTACGAGCGCCCTTGAATGCTCACGCGCCATTACCGGTCACTTCTGGCACGCGGCGAGCGGACTACTTATAGCAATCTTCCGATCTTACGACCCCGCGACTGCAACTTGGCTATCAAGAGACCCAATTGGGCTATCTGGCGGGATTAATGCTTACGCCTACGTAGGTGAAAATCCCGTAACGCGTCTAGATTCTCTGGGATTGGCAGAAGAAAGTCTAGCTCATTATAACGACGGTACATACCGAATCGAATCTGAAGTCTTCAAGAGCGGGGAAAACAACCTGCATATCACTTGCGGGAAAGACAAATTTATGCTTAATTCCAATGGGCAATTTATACACAAAAAGAAAGGCACCCTTTTCCCTCAGAGTATGCTTAAAAAGTTGATGACAAATCCAGACTTCAAAGCAGGCATGGCCGAAGCAACGCAACGGGTCAACGCGAATGGCGGGCGCCTGGCGCCGAAATACGGAGGGGGAGCCGCACAGGTGGGAGCCCTCGCCCTGATTGGTATAGCTATTGGCGCCGCGGCCGCAGGGGCGGAGTGTCGCCGATACATGGACGCTGTAAATGATAATGACATTCCTGAAGCAATGGACGCTGCGCAGAAAATCGGAGAATACATCGACCAAATGCCAGGTGCGGCTTTGGGAGGGCGAGGAGCGGCAGCAACGCAGACCTTGATACAGAATATGTTCAACTTCGATTAAGATGAAAGCGCCCAAGAAACCTGCCAAACCGAATCAGAGGGATACGGCGCCCACTGCGCCTGCTCATAATACAGCGCCGGTAAGAAATCGCGAGCTCCACGACGCGATGCGAACGGATAGCTTTCCGTTCGTCGCCTTCTCTATGTGCGAAGCAGTGCTTCGTAAGAATGGCCTTTGGGGTCCCAGAGATGATGGGCGCTTTCTGGAGGGAGGATTCCAGGTAAGTATTTACGGGTCACGGGAACATTACCTCCGACTCGCTGACGCGATCCGCGCATTCGCACTCCAAGACACTTACACGGATGGCGATTACCACGAACATTTCGATGGCCTCCAGAGTTACAATGGTAAGGTGCGTCTTGATCTCATTCTGCGAAAAGATGATGTCGGCGACGCGGATTGGCGTTAGATGAGGCCCCATGAGTTCTACTTTGCGAATCGCCTGCGATCGAACTCTCGAGGCACTGAGGGCTGCCGGGATCACTGGGACAACACTGGTCCTAAACCGAAACGTGAGCCCGACAGGCCACTAAAACCAGGTGAATAAGGATTCTTTCACATTCGGCTGGGTTCCAGATAAAGATCTCGCACTTCGGCTCTTCGAGGGCACGTTGAGCAAAACCACGAGCAATGTTACCGTAAATGCCGGCGGCGGTCCCGTCCCCGCCACGGTCGATCCCTCTGGCGGCTTCCGTGCAAGGGCGAACGTCGTCGCCGGCACG
>JAABUG020158824.1:0-10330 GCA_011319215.2 Scortechinia acanthostroma | reverse complement strand
AACTCGACCGAGGTGCCCGCCACGATCAGTGGGAACACGCGGTTCGACATCAAGCTCAAGGCGTTGCCGCCGCCGCCTTACACCGGCACCTACAACGTCAGTCTGCGCGTGACGCAGGACACCTGTACGCAGATCATCCCGGCCAGCAGCGGCCAGGTGCAGTTGACCGGCAGCGCGACCGGGAACGACATCACGGTGACGATGGTGGAGCGGAACATCTACCGCAGCTACAACGGCACGATCGCGGCCGACGGCTCGTTCAGCGCGTTCAACGCGAACGGAGCGACGTCGGGCATTCCCGGTCCGTACCTCACCAACCACGATTACCGCGGCACGATCACCGGCCGCGTGGTCGGCAATACCATCAGCGGCACGGAGTCGTTCGCCTTCACCAGCGGCTGCCCGGGATTCTCGCTGACGCTGAACTTCAGCGGCTCGAAATAGGCACGCCTCGCGTCAACCGGCCTTGGTCCCGCTGATTCGGAAGAACGGTCCGATCAGCGGGAACAGCCATCGTCCGACCGTGGATCGATTGACGCGGTTGTAGATGTGGGCCAGGTGTTGCCGATATGCGGGGAACGCCCGCACCGCGTGATCCGGGATCGGCGGGGCGTCCAGCTCGCAGCGGCATTGCGTGCAGCGGGCGACCGCCTGCCGCAACTCGCGCGCGCTCAGGAGCGCGACCGATTCGTAAGGCTGGCCGCTGCGCCAGCGCACGAAGTCGCGTTGCCAGCGGCGCGGCATCCAGCCGACGCCCCAGACACCGACGTGCGGTTCGGCGCCGAGGCTGAAGCGATTCGGCGTCGACAGCGCCAGGAACCCGCCCGGCTGCAGCACGCGATCGAGTTCGCGCAGGTAGCGGTCCGGCGCCCCGACGTGTTCGATGACGTCGAGCGACACCACCGCGCCGGCGCAGCCATCGGCCAGCGGCAGCGCTTCGCCCATTGCCGCCGCGAGCCGCGCTTCGGCGCCGTGTTCGGCGACGAAGCGCTGCGCCACCACCAGCCACACCATCGAGACATCGATGCCGACGAGCGGCCGGCCGCCGCTCGCGGCCGCGGCCAGCAGCATTCCCGGACCGCAGCCGACATCCAGCAGCGGCCCGTCACCGTGCTGCGCGCGCGCCAGCCAGCCCGCTGACCTCGGCATCGAGGTTCCCGCCAGGCCCAGGACCTCGCGCGCGTCCGCGGCCGCCGAGCCATTGGAGAAGGACAGCGAGAGCCTGGGCGAGGAGCTCGACACAGGACTGATCCTGCAGGGACCTTTCAAGAGCCGTCCTTACGACAGCTATTCTCTGCAGTTTCGCTGGGGCCACCTGACCTCCGCTGAGCAGACGCATTTGCGCAACGACAATACCGGGCTCTACACGGTAGGGCCGAACGAATTCGCCGCCCGGCGACGCGCGCGCGGGGCTGAGCGCCTCACAGCCGCGACCGCCGGGATCGATCCGCCCGTTCGAAGGCCGGGCAGTGGTGCCGACGGTGGCTGCCAACCAATATACGGCGCCCCGTGGCAACGCCAATGATGCCACCCAAAAAGGCGTGGCCGCACCGCCACGCGCAAGGTCTGCCACACAAGCCATGCCACGCCATGCTGCACCGCCTCGGGAGCAGGCCGCCGCGCAACGCCGCCCGATTGTGTGGCCGATAGTGCTGCTGCTCGCATTGATGATCGGTGGCGGCGGCCTGGCGGTGCTGAACACGCTGCAAAACCGCGCCAACAACAACGCGACGGCAGCTATGTTGCCAACCAGCACACCGCCGATCAGCACCGCCGTGCCTGTGGTCAACGAACAACCAACAGCGATCGTTGAAGCAACCGTGTCTCCACCAGCTGACACGGCTACCGCGAACCCGCCGCCCGCCACAGCGACGCCTGGCGTTGCCGCGCCAACCGCAACGAATCCAGCGGCAACCGCCAAGCCGACCAACGCGCCCACCACGGCAGCGATCGCTACCGCAGCGCCAACGGCAACCGCCAAGCCAACCGCAGACAAACCAACCGCAGCCGTGCTGCCAACCAGCGCGCCAACCGCCACGGCGCCACCGCCGACCATTGATGTGCCGTCACCAACCGTTGCGCCGCCAACAACCGAACCAACCGCAGCCAGCGGGTGCGCTATTCCTGCAAACAATAGAATTGGGGCCTTGCTAACGCAACGGGCAGCAGCGCAGCAGCGACTCGGCTGTGCCACCGCGCCGGAGCAAAGCCAGCAGATCGCTGAACAAGCTTTTCAGCAGGGCAGCATGCTGTGGGTCAAAGGCACTGATACGATCTACGCGTTGGTGGGCCAAGGCGCGGCGGGCACGCACAGCGATTTCGCGGCAGACCAGCAGAATGGTCCCGATGCGCCGCCGCAAATCACACCGCCGAGCGGCTTGCAAGTGCCAGTCAGCGGCTTTGGGCTGGTGTGGGATACCCACGCCAGTGTGCGCGAACAGCTTGGCTACGCGACCCAGGATGAAGCTGGGCCAGTTGATGGCGCGGTGCAGGAATTTGCCAACGGGATGCTGCTGTTCAGCCCGAATGGTTTGGGCCAAGGCAAAACAATCTATGTGCTGTACAATGATGGTCGCCTGGAACGGTATCACGATCCAACTGCGTGACGCGTGAACGCCGACGAAGATTGTTCACCACCAAGGCATAAAGGCACCAAGAAGATGCGTGATGCAGGCGTAAATCCTCTCACCTTGTCACCTTGTCTTCCTGTTGATCGCCAACTGCTAACTTCGAAGGAACGAACGCCAGTGAGCTATTACGATGATGTGTACGCGATCGTGCAGCGCATTCCGCCGGGCAAAGTGTCCACTTATGGGCGCATCGCGCAGCTGACGCCGGTGCCACGCGGCGCGCGCGGGGTAGGCTGAGCGTTGGCCGGGCTGGGGCCAGAACAGAATCGCATCGTGCCGTGGTGGCGGGTGATCAACGCGGCGGGCCGGATCAGCAACGAATTCAACGCAACGTTGCAACGCGAACTGCTGGAAGCAGAAGGCGTGCGCTTCGATGAGCGCGGCTATGTTGATCTGCGGCGATTTTTGTGGGAGGATGTGTAGGGTTGTGTGTGTTGAGGGTGAGCGCCCGTAGTATTGATAGATTGGCGGCGGGCGCTGCCCCGCCACCCCCGCTGGGGAACGTGCACATCCCCCAGACCCCCTTGCAATGGGTTGCCAAGGTGATCATACCACGGACGTTCGGCTCCTGCTGCCCGCTGCTGGGCGACAATACTCCCTCCCCAATGCCATACGCAACACCGCCAAAGCCCCGCGAGCCATCCACAAAACGATACGCATTCGTAGATGTGCTGTGCGAAAATCCCCGTAATCTTCGTTCACCTTCTTACGAACTCACAAACAGACACACGCTGTGCATGGTACGCCGTAGCAGGCGACCGTGAGGCGCGTAGCGCCGGGGTTGCAGATCATCAATAAACGCTACAGGAATGCACGGTGCATCAGCCGCATACCAAGGGATTCATTCTTCGCGATCGTTGTGCGCTTTGTGGCGCCATCGATCGCACCAACAAGGCCACTGATAACACGTTATGACACTGGGAACACATGCTTCAATTCGTTCGGTCCGCGTGATTGCGCAGATATGCTGTGTGGCGTGGGCGCTCACCGCGATTGGCGCAGCAGCACAGCCAACCAACCCCGATCAACCCGTGCAGCCCGCCGCCACCAACGGCTTGCAAGTGGCGATCGCACCAGTAGTAGTGTCGGCCAACAGCAGCTACACATTAACCGTCACCAATGCCGATGGCTCAACGTATAGCGGGTTGCTTGATTATGATATGGTGTATTGCCCGACCAATGATGTTACGAGCAGCGCATGCCGGGTGAGTCACGCCGGTGAGCCGTGGGACAATGTACAGGTTACTGCGGGCACTGCCACGGTGAGCGTGGAAAACGCCGATGGTCTTGGCACAACGATCATTGATGGGCTGTACGTTGTGCGCTACCGGCCCCGTAACAGCAGCGGCCAGTATAGCAACCAGATCGCGTTTGTGGTCGATCGGGCGGCGCGACCTGTATCGGAAAATACGCTCAATAATGCCGGGCAGTATCCAGTGCCAGTGCCGGTTGAGGGCGCCTATGCCGTGTATCAGGACAGCGCCGCTGATGGTTCGTTGAACGGGTATAGCAAAATCGAGATCGAGCATGGTGCGTGTGGCAACAATGGCCGCGTGCAACGCTTCACCAAGACCAGCGCGGGCGCGTATTGGGCCGCCAGCGTCGATCCAAACAGCACCTCGCTTGCTACGCTGCGCTGGTGTATCGGCTCAAGCACCACCAGCACCACAAATTTCAAGGCCACCGATGCGCAATCGTACACCTATAATCGTACCGCCACCACCAACACATCGCTGAAAAACACCAGCTACATCACACCAGCATTGGGCTTGCTTGGGCGGCTTGGCACGGCACAAAGCACGCAGGACGTTACGCTGTCGCAACTTGGCGCCGGCCCGCAAGGCATGCTGCTGCGGCAGCAATTGCAACAACAGCGCGTGCAAGGATTGCGCCCCAACGCTTCGTCCGACCCGCAAACCTTGTTCTACACGCTGGCTCCCACCAACTTGTTTCCGCCAACGCTGCCCACCACATTCACGCCGATCATCGATCGGATCGTTTCATACAGCCCAGCCGACAAAGTGCTTGATATCTGGCACGTAGAAGTGCGCGCGTCGGGGTTGGGCGGCTTGTACGAAATACGTTATGTCGAATGGGCCTTGGCGATCGAAAACTTAACGGCGCTTTCAGCACGCGCCAGCACGCCCAGCAAAACGGTGAGCGATTGGAACATGTATTACCGTTGGGACGTGTTGGAAGATTGGGATTGGAACGCCGACGGCACACTCAACCGCATCACGCAGCAGGGCAACAGCCACGCGTTTACTCGGCCCGAGCAAGGCGTGCTGCCGATCGATTGCTGGAAGACCATCACTAACTGCGCCGGGCCAGTCACCCATCGCCTGGACAAGATTCTTTCGTACCAGCCAAGCGCGCAGCCGCTGGTGGCGAGCTTTGTTGACAACTTTGGCAGCGACGTGCCGATCATCACTGGACGGGCCAATCTGCCGCTCCAGATGCACATTCGCACCGCCACTGGCGCGCCCTACGATGGATTCGTACAACTTTCTACGAGCAGCGGCGGCACCGCTGTTTGGACCGATGCCAACAACTACCCGATCTATGTTCACGCGGGCGTGGTGGAAGTGTTGCCAAGCGCGTTCGGCGCAACGGCCAACACGCTTATGTCGTTCAAATTACGTCAGCAGCTTCTGAATCCAGCGATCAGCGTGGATGCCGTGCTCACGAATCTGTCGCAGCCGACTAATGAAACACAACCATTTTCCAATGAAGTCTTTTTTATTCAATCCACTTCGTAAGTACGCCGCGGGCGTGCTGCTGTGCCTGCTGGCCAGCAGTGTCGTGGCCGCCTGCACCAGCGCACCGGCCAGCACTGCGCCCGCCGCTGTGCCGCCGCTTGGTGATGCTTCGCCCGGCTTGGTGCGCGCCGCGCTTGACCGCATGCCGTTGACGTTTGTGCCCAACCAAGGCCAATTCGGCAGCCAGGTGGCGTTTGCGAGCACGAATCGAAGCACGCAGTTGTTGTTCAGCAGCAGCGGTGTACAATTCGTGCTGCCCGGCACAAAAACCACGCTGGAGCAGCGCTTTGTTGGCGCGAATCCGCAATCTTTTCCGCAAGGCCAGGCCGCCGCTGAAACCAAGATCAGCTACTTCACTGGCGCACCGAGCCAATGGCGCACCGCGCTGCCTAACTACACGCGTTTGGTGTACGCCGACCTGTGGCCCGGCATCGACCTTGTGTACGCTGGCACTGGCGACGGGCTGAAGTACACGTTTGTGGTCCACCCCGGTGCCGATCCGCGCCAGATCGCGCTGGCGTACAATGGCGCGTCAGCCTTGAACGTAACCGACAACGGCCAATTGCAGGTTTCCACAGCAGCGGGTGATTTTCAGGACGCCGCACCGATCGCGTTTCAGGAGATTGGCGGACAGCACAAAGCCGTGGAGGCGCACTACGCGCTCGCGAACAATGCCAACCCTGCTGCGCCATATGGCTTCGCGGTGGGCGCGTATGATCCCAGCCAACCGCTGCTGATCGATCCAGCTGTGCTGCTGTATGGCGGCTATCTGGGCGGCGCGGGCGATGACGCGGCCACCGCCGTCGCACTCGACAGCGCTGGAAACGCCTATGTCACAGGCTACACCTATTCCGCCGCCGCATCATTTCCGCTGGTAGCCGGGCCGGGCGCAACATTGGGCGGCAGTGTTGACGCATTTGTGGCCAAAATCAGCGCCGATGGCACGCGCTTGCTGTACATTGGCTATTTGGGCGGCGCAGGGTACGACATTGGCAGCGGCATTGCGGTGGACAGCGCCGGAAATGCGTATGTCACTGGCCAAACGCAATCGGATGCGACGAGTTTTCCGGTGCGCGTTGGGCCAGCGCTCACGTTTGGCGGCGCAGTTGACGCGTTTGTCGCCAAAGTCAGCCCCGATGGTTCACAACTGTTGTACGCGGGCTACATCGGCGGCGCAAGCATCGACACAGGTAATGGCATCGCGGTAGACAGCAGCGGCAGCGCCTACATCACTGGCCAGACGCGCTCAACTGCCGCAAGTTTTCCGGCGCGCAACGGGCCAGCGCTGATGCTGAGCGGCGCTGGCGACGCATTTGTAGCCAAAGTCAGCCCTGACGGCGCGCAACTGGCCTACGCGGGCTACATCGGCGGCGCGAGCGACGACCAAGGCGCAGGAATTGCCGTAGATAGCGTTGGCAACGCGTATATCACCGGCGCGACTAGTTCATCAGCGGCCAGCTTTCCGGCGAAAGGCGGTTTGGGCAGCACGTATAGCGGTGGCACCGACGCCTTCCTTGCCAAGGTTAGCGCCGATGGCACGCAGCTGCTGGCGGCGGGGTACATTGGCGGCAGCGATTACGATGCGGGCGCGGCGATCGCGCTGGCTGCCAATGGCACGATCGTGCTCACCGGCCAAACCCAATCGGATCAGCGCACGTTTCCGACTGCTGGCGGCCCAACATTGAAGTTCGGCGGCGGCATTGATGCCTTTGTGGCTACGGTTTCCAATGATGGCACGCAGTTGCTTTCGGCGGGCTACATCGGCGGCACGGGCAACGACGCGGGCACTGGCGTGGCGGTGGGCGGCACTGGCGTCATTTACATCAGCGGCAGCACCAATTCGCCAACCAATTCGTTTCCGTTGCTGCGCGGGCCGAGCCTCACATTCGGCGGCAAAGCCGATGCGTTCCTTGCCAAGGTCAGCGCCAACGGCAAGCAACTGTTGTACGCGGGCTATGCTGGCGGCACGGGGAACGATCAAAGCGCCGGCGTGGCTGTGGATCGAACAGGCGATGCTACCCTGGTAGGCTTCACTAATTCGCCCACCAGCACGCTTGGGCTTGCTGGCACACCGTTTCAAGCGCCGCGTGGCGCCAATGATGCGTTGGTGCTCGCTATCGCCACCGTGCCAGACCTGGCGTTGAACCAGACCGCCCCCGAGTCGCTGCAAATTGGGCAGCCGCTGACCTACACATTGAACGTCAACAACACGTCAAGCAATGCATCGGCGGCGACCAACGTGGTGCTCACCGATACGTTGCCGCTCAATGTGAACGTGGTGTCTGCCACGGCAAGCCAGGGCAGTTGCAGCGGGAGCACCGTTATTCAGTGTGTATTGGGGACATTAGACAACACCACCAGCGCCACAATCACCATCGTCGTTCGGCCAACGCAGCTTGGCACGCTGATCAGCACGGCGCGCGTGGACGGCAGCGAACCAGAGCCAAACCAGGCCAACAATGTTGCGACACAGCGTGTTTCGGTGATCACGCGCAGCTTCTTGCCGCTGGTGGCGCGCTGATGCAGCGTTTCCGCCACCCAGCGCACAAACGCTTGCCCATGTGCTAATTGCGACAAGAAGCTGTTCGGTAAAATGCTTTGTTCCATCCTTCCATAAAGCCTTCATATCGGGTATACTATCCTGAATCCACTTGCGACCATGCTCGTGCTTACCCATCAGGTTGCTGCTACGTACGCCCCCTCGTTGTCTTTGCGTGGCAGTGATGGTTTAGCGCTGGGTCATGCGCTGCCTGCTCGTTGTCGGTACCACCAGGGCTACAGCACGCGCCCGCGTATCTGTCGGCCCACGGAAACGTACGTCTGATCCATTTGCTGATCGTTCTGCCGCCACCGCAGTGCCACGCTGCGGCGTTCGTTCGCGCTACCCGGGTTTCATTCGACAGAGCTCACCGACACCAGCACCGCGTGTTCCCTTGTGGAAGCGCGGCGTTGCAGTATTCCCCTAGAATTTTTTACGTGAATATTCTACCCATTCCACGCAACGATGGAGGGATCAGCAATGGATGCGGCCTTGCACGGCTGTTTCAACAGCAACACGCGTCTTCCGAATAATGGCGGCCTTATTCGCCGACCACTGCCGCACCGCTGGAACATGCACGCCCGCCAGTTCGATGAACGGGCAGTGCTGCATTTTCTCCAAACCACGCCCGTGCGCGCCCCACGCGTGCTTGGCGATCATGACGACGGCTTCATTATTGAGTTTATCGAGGGGCATTTGTTGGAGCAGGTCGCGCCACCCGGCCAGCCCGTCGCCCCAGACGTGCTCGATCTGCTGGCGCACGCGCTGCGCTCGCTTCACCACGTCCCTTCGCATGTGCTTGGCGCGCCCTTCGCCATTGATACACGGGCGTTCGCGCACCGGCTGGTGGATGGGATTGCCCATTTTCTGGCTTGGTGCGCCGCGTGGTCGGGTGCCGCGCGCCGCGCGTATGGCGTGCCAGACGATCCACTCGCGCCATTGCGCACGATCGCCGATGGCATGAGTCCGCGGCTTTCCACGCTGGTGCATGGCGATCTGCACCGCCGCAATGCTATCATGCGGCACGATGGCGAATTGGTGTTGATCGATTGGGAATTTGCCCTGATCGGCGATCCTGTTTACGATCTTGCCCGACACGTTATGCTGATGGACTACACGGCCATTGAATGCGAAGAATTGCTGCAACGCTATGCGCCCAGGAGCACGCCTGGCTGCCGCGCCCACATCAGCCAGCAGTTGGCGGGGTATCGGTGTATCGAAACGATCAAAGAAGTGCTTGTTTTGGTTGCCGTGATTGGCGAAAACACAGCAACCCCGGCGACATACAATCGGCTGGAACAGCTTCTGCCGCAGGCCCGGCAGATCTGGGCGCAGAGCCACACGTGACATGGTTCAGCGCGATCATGCGTGATCAAGAAGCGTAGTACAATAGCAGCGCGATGCCGCAAAGCCAGCGCTTGTTGACGCTGCATCGATTGTATGATTTCGCTGGCACGCTATGGAGACTCGAATGCGCCAGGCAGACATAGAAGATGCAGTGCTCCGCGCGCTGAACCCCGAGCATATCGCCGCCGATCTTGCCAGCATCGTGCAGGTGCCAAGCATCACCGGCAACGAACGAGCGGTGATCGAGCGGTTTGGAGAAATGGCTGCGGCCTATGGTCTCGATTCAATCGTTCAGGAACACGATCTTGCTGCTTTGCGCGTTCATCCCGATTATCCGGGCGAAGAAGCACCACGCAACGAATTAGTGGGATTGCGCGCGGTGCTGAAAGGCAGCGCAGCTGATGCCCCGCGCATCTGCCTGAACGGGCATCTCGACGTGGTTGATCCAGGAACCATCCCGTGGCAGCACGGCCCGTGGTCGGGCGCTGTCGAAGATGGTTTCTTGTATGGCCGTGGCTCTGCCGACATGAAAGGCGGCGTGATCGCAGCCTTGCACGCGGTTGCCGCAATCAAACGCGCAGTAGGCGAAGCGCCGGGCGATCTTGTGCTGCAAGCTGTTGCGTCCGAAGAAGACGGCGGCGCAGGAACGTTCGCGGCTTTGGAGCACGACTCAGATTTTGCGGCTTGCATCATCCCCGAGCCAAGTGGATTCAGGATCGGCTGCGCACACGCTGGCGCGCTGACGTTTGTTGGCATCGTGCCTGGCGTATCGGCCCACGCGGCGTTGCGCCTTGAAGGCATCTCCGCCATTGACCGCTACATCCCCATTCATCAGGCGCTGTGGGCATACGAACAGCAGATCAACGCCAATGTTGCCAATCCGCTCATGGCCGCGTTGGGCCTGCCGTATCCGATCGTTGTGGGGCAGATCGCGGCGGGCCAGTGGTCGAGCCAGGTGCCCGATCACCTGCGCTTCGAGGGCCGGGTGGGCGTGCGACTTGACCAGCAGATCCCCGAAGCCATTGCGGCGTTTGAAGCGGTGGTGCGAAAGGCGT
>JAABUG020158713.1:0-10352 GCA_011319215.2 Scortechinia acanthostroma | reverse complement strand
TTAAGGTGCATGCGCCGCCCAATACGCCGCAACAAACTTGGCCGCTTGTACTGGCTGAAATCATGATCGGTATAGGTTCGAAGCAGCATCAACAATTCTTGCCAGTTGTCAGCATCAAGCGCGGGCAATGAGTCGGCATCTGGCAATGGCGCCGCGGCAGCAGTGTTCCAGTTTGCTAGCAGTGCGGCGCTTATCTCTGCGGCTGGCAGAATACAATCGACCAACCCAGTGGCAATCGCGTTGCGCGGCATGGCATCGAACTGCACTTCTTGGGGATCTTGGGCCAGCACCATCCCGCCGCGTTCTTTGATCCGCTGCATGCCGACCAATCCATCAGTTCCGTTGCCCGAAAGGATCACGACAGCCGCATTGTGGCCGTACTGGTCTGCTAATGAACAAAAGAAGTGATCGATCGGAGTGGAGGCGCTATAAGATTCATCAGCGCCGTGCGGATCAAGAGTCGCATTGTTCATCGTCACATAGGTTGCTTGAGCAATGCTATAGATGTGGTTGGGTTGCATGGGCGTTGGTTGGAGCACCTGCACCACCGGCATGTTGGCGGCTGGCTGCAACATGTCGGTCGTAGTGCTTCGATCGTCTTGGGCGAGGTGTATGATAGCAAACGCCAAGTCGCTGTTCGCCGATGTATGTGCTAGTATCTGCCGCACGACCTGAACGTTGTCTGCTGACGCGCCGATGCCTACAATTCGCAGACCTGACGCCGATTGTGGAAGCCTTGGTTCCGCCGCATTGATTCCATCCATGCTGATCCTCTGCTAATCCCCAACGCTAGGTGTGCCATGAGTTCTCATGTAAATGCGCTTGTGCGACAAAGCGTTAGCAAGCACAAGCGCATTTCCCTCTGCGAAAAACGATGTATCTTGAAAGTAACGGGGCCAATATTATACACCAGAACCCTGGCTTCTTGAATGTAGCATAATCCTGATAAAAGAGAAAGAGCATACGGTCTTCACTTGTATTTTGTCCGAAAAAATATAGGGAATTTCACTAATAGTACTTCTTTCTGCTGAATGCTATACTTACCGAACCGTTCATCGCCGCGCACATATTCATAAAGATATTGTAGATGTTAGGCTCCCATAACAAACATAATGCGAACGAAATAAGCGTCCGCATGTACGAGGTAGCATTGCGCTACTATCAAGCTTCTATTAAGCTTGCAAACGTGCTTTTATACGCTCCGCATAAGCTCGAAGAGGCTGCTCAAGAGGTGATGGGCTGTAGCTACACCTATGAAGCTGTGGTACATAGCTACCTGCGCTCGCTTGAAACCGTTCAGTATAGCCACCTTGAGCGGGAAGCTGCCATGAAACGATTAGAGCAGATTTACGCGTACCGGCAAGCCATGACTCGTCAGTACAATACCATTCAGAATACCCTTCTGCAATGAAGCAGTTGGTGCCACACCATCAACGCTCCCCATGATCAAATCCTCGTGGTTGATTCCTCGTTCTATTCCGCTGCCTCGCTGCGGCAACTGAGCGCCTGTGGTCTTTATCCTGGCTATCTTCTATTGCGATAGAAGGGGGATAAATGACAATACACGCCCCAATGGCGGCTTCATTGTATTGAAGTCCGCTGTGGAAGAACAAGAACATTGCTATCTTGTTATTCACCAGTTGATGCGCCACCGTGTGGCTTTTCGAGCCATTCTTTCGCCCCAATGCGCTTTATCTTGATTGTTCCTCAAGCATCCGCAAGCACATACATAACAAATTTATCATCTGTTTAATGGCTCGCTGTCAGCATTTTGCTACATGATAGGTGTATAACAGAAAGAAAGGGTTTATCCAACTCACTACTCAAAGGAGCACATTCATGCCCACGGTGGCCCACACACTCGCGCTGCGTTTTCTTGCCGTCATTGCCGCTGTGGCGGTTTTGTGGGCGAACACTCCTGGCCATGCTGCAGCCATGCAAAATCCGGTGGTCGTCAACCCGATTTTTGATGTCACCGGTAACCAATTGATCACATCGGCAGACACGGCGGCGCTGATCAATGCGTGGACGCTTGCGCAGGAACAGCAGCAATGCACGGTAGCCGGTTTTGCGAACACAGATATCAACAGTGATGGCTGCCTGGATGTTGCTGATATCGAACAATTAGCGGCCCAAATGGGCAATGCTACCAACCTCAACGCGCCACAATTGCGCACCACTGCTGCGGCTGCGGCTAGCGCTCCCCAGATTACCCTGACGGTCACATCTGCCAGCAGCGAAGATGATGTGAAGCCTGGCGATGGCGTTTGTTTGACGGCACTGAGCACCTGCACGCTGCGCGCAGCGCTGCAAGAAGCCAACGCGCGCCCCGGCCCTGAACAGATCGTGTTCGCCATTCCATCAAAGAATTGCGCCACTGTGACGATCAAGCCGCAGAAGAATGTGGCGAATTTCTTCACGCTGGAAGATCAAACTGGCGGCATCACCATTGACGGCTACACGCAATGTGGGGCCACAGTGAACACCTCGGCTGGCGCGGGCAATGCCGTGCTACGCATTGACATCGATGGAGGCTGGACCGACAGCGCTGGCAAAACGCAGAATGCTAACCTGGGCGTTGATGCCATCACGATCATGTCGCCGAACAATGTGGTGCGCGGATTGTCGTTGTTTCGCTGGGATCATGGCTTCATGATTATGAACAAAGAAGCGCAGTTCAACCATCTTGAAGGTAATTTTATTGGCTCCAATTCCGCGCAAACCTTTGACCGAACTTCGGGCACCACGCATCACTACGAAGGTATTCGGTTCCGGTTGGCGGCGGCATACAACGTGATTGGCTGTGGTGCATTCCCCGCTGGCATTTACACGCCGTGCATCGATCCGGCAGCGGCGTATGCGGCGCGCAACGTGGTGGCGGGCAATGGCAACGATGGCATTCATCTGCAAGGCGATGGTGGCAACCTATCACCGCACCATAATCGCATCGTTGGTAACATCATTGGCTTGAAACAAAATGGCTTGACCGTGTTGCGCAACCATAGCGATGGCGTGGATTTTGAGCAAGGTCCCTATGACAACTGGCTCGGTGGTGAAACCGTGCTAGAACGCAATATCATTACTGCGAATGGCTCAGAAGGCATTGAGATCTCGCACAATGTGCATACCACGCGTAATTACGTGGTGGGCAACTACTTTGGCTTGGACATCACCGGCACCAAAGGCATTCTCAATCAGGGCAATGGTGTTTCGTTCGAAGACACGGTGGACCAGAACTACATGTACAAGAACGTGGTGGCGGGCAACTATGGTAACGGCGTGCGCTTTTATGTGGCCGCGACCCGCAATGAAGTCCACGATAATCTGATTGGCGTGGCCGCCGATGGTGTGACAGCGATCCCGAACGGCCCGAGTTCGAGCAATCCCTATGGCCAGGACGGAGTATTTGTGATGGGTGGCAGCCAGCACAACATCATTAGCCATAATCTCATCGCGCATAGCCCTGCCTATGGCGTGGAAGTTGATCCGATTTCGGACGTTGATCACGGCTGGGCTGGCCCGACATGGTTCAACACGATTAGCCAGAACACCATCTTCGACAGTGGCAAAGCTGCTATTCGATTGAAGAGCAAAGCGAATTCGACAACTGGGATTATGTACTACGGCAATCAGAAAATTGCTCAGCCATCGATCACGCGGGCTGGCACCAATTATGTGGTGGGCAAAACCTGCGCGAACTGCACGGTAGAAGCGTTTATTGCCGATCCGAACAGTACCTTGAATGGCGCGGCAGTGACACACACCTCGGGCGATGGCAAAACGTTTATTGGCAGCGCCATTGCTGGGTGGGATGGCCAATTCAATGTGCCAGTCATTGGTGTGGCAGTGGGCAAGTTGGTGACGGTTACGAGCACCGACAGCCAAGGCAATACGTCGGAGTTTTCGACCAACAAGGCCGTGCAAAGCGCTCCCGTTGCTACGCTGGTGCCAGCCGCAACCCTGACGCCTACGCCCGATCTCCAAGCAACTGCCACCGCTAGCGTGCTTGGACAAACGGCCACGGCCCAAGCGGCGACAGCATCCGCAGCAACAGCCCAAGCGCAGAACGGAACGGCCACGGCACAAGCGCAGAACGGAACGGCCACGGCACAAGTGCAGACAGCGACGGCCGAAGCTAGCGCCACAGCCGCCGCGCAGATCACCGCCACAACGGTAACAACGCCAACCGACGCGCCCGCCAATGTTGTGGGTCTTCAGGCAGCACAAACGGCCGTGCCAGCATCCAGCGGTGCCGCAACGCCTAACAGCAATGCCAGTGACTCCAGCAGCAAGTACCGCGTATTGCTGCCCATGGTGGCGAACTAACAAGAACAGGCACAAAGCAACCATTCGCCGGCTACACCAACGCCCCCGTCGCTACGCAAGCGACGGGGGCGTTGATTTCCAGGACCATAATTTTGCTGCTAGAGCAATGCGCTGCTACCGGAGCCGCGCCACTGCCACGCTGATCGCCAGGATCATAAAAATGAGCAAAAAGATGTTGAATGTGAAGAACAGAATCGGCAGCATGCCCAGCGCGATCCCAACACCCACGGCGATCTGAATTGGGCGGCCACGCTTGAGCTTGGTGGCATAGTCCACGCCGCGCACGATGATTTCGGCCAACGCTGGCCCGGCAAACACAATGATGAACAAGGCAAACAAGCCGCGCGCGATAAAAGCCAGCGGAATGGAAAGCAGCAGCGCCACCACAAACGCCACCGCGCCACTGATGGCAATATTGGTGATCGACACCTGGTAGTTCACCGGTCGGCGTGCAGCGCGACATTCGGGGCATAGCTGCCCGACTGCCGCCGGTGTGGCGCAATCACTACAGATTGGGCGATTGCATTGCACGCAATGCAGCCCCGTTTCTCGGTTGGGATGGCGGTAGCAATATTCTACGGCAACTTCAGGTTTTTCAGGCGCTGACAACAGCGGTGAGGCATTGCCCGAAAGATGCTGTTCTTCGCGGCGGCGCGACGGCGCAAGTTGGTAGCCCTGCGCCTGAAGCTGCTCCACATATTGCAAGCTGATCTGCACTTCAATATTGTTGGGCGCGAGCTGAAGTGCCCGCTGTAAATAATCGCGTTTTTCTGCCAGTGTCGGCACCACGCTGCTAAGCCCAACCCACGCGTCGACGTTTTCGGGTTCAAGCTCAGTGGCGCGCCGAAAGCGATCCCGCGCGGTAAAGGTGTCTCCCGCGAGCGCTGCTGCACGGCCTTCTTGCACTAATTGCTGAATATCATTCGAAATAGCCACGTTATATTCCTTAACCGCACAAACCTTTATGTTCATTCTGCCGTTCTGCAATACGGTATTTATTGCTTCACTATCGGCTAGAATGCATCTGTGCACACAATATTATACTGTTTTGCGCATGCAGATGCAATACAAAATCGGTAAGGGCATGGTGAGAACAGCCCTTACCGATCGAAGCAAGCAAAGCTGACGATCTGGCATGATTCCGGCACGATCGCTCAGCCGTAGATTTTTGATTTCAGCCCATCGCTGTGCTTGATGCCACGCGTGCGGCGCCTGGATCAGTGCTGCGCCATTTGCATCAGGTTACGAGGCGGTGCATCTGCGTGGAATGGGCCATGCCGCAGCACCAAGCGCGCGACCTGCCGGGCGCTAGCGAAACTGGCATCGGCCAAGAATCCTTCTGATCCGATCCAATCGCCTGCGAGGTACAGATTGTCTAGCCCCGCCACCTGCGCATGCGGGCGTCCAGCCAAGCCACCATGTTGCGCGGTCGGCAATGCGTTGCACGCGCTGATTCGTGGCAGAAACACGCGCCTGACCAACACCGCACGCCAACCGGGCTGCACGATGTCGAGCAGTGCTTCAAGTTCCTGCGCATCGGCATCCGGATCGCTGGACTGGCGCGGATCGAGTTGTTTGAAGAGGCCAATTAGCGCGCCGCCAGTTGGTGCAATCTGCGCGTAGATTGATTGCGCAGAAACGAAACGCGGTTGATCGATGTCCTGGACAACGGGGTTTCGCGCATTCGGCAGCCGGGTCAGCGCCACATCTAGGCACGCAATCCGCGCCGGAACAAGTTGGGCCACCGCGCGGTGTAATGCCGGTGCGATGGTTGCTGGCAGCAGCGCGAGCGCGTCGGTTGGGCGCACCGCCAGCACAATCGCCGCACCCGGCAGCAACGTCCCGTCGCGTAGCCCTACGCCCGTGATCTGGCCAGCATCGTGCATAAGGGTTTCCACGCGTACATCGCTGACGATCTGGGCGCCAGCGCGCTGAGCAACCTGCCGCAGTCCATCCACCAACGTTTGCCAGCCGCCATCGATATACTGCACTGGATGCCGCAACAACTGCTGCAATCTGGTAACAAGCACATCAGCGCTGACCAGATCGAGCGCCGCGCTATATACTGCCGTGCGTGCGAGTGCCGTCAGCAAGGCGCGTACCTGGTGCCGCCCGGTTGTTTGCGCGATCCAATCGGCCATGCTGACGTGCCCAAGCGTGCCTGGCGCAATCCACGGCAACTTGGCGAAGACCTGTAACAGTGCTAGTTTGTCACGCGCGGGCAACAATCCGCTGCTCAGCAGGGTGCGTGGTGTAGCGGGCAACTGGTGCAGTGCGCCCTGCTGGAGCGCCCAAAGATTGTTGGGAATGCCATAATGGTACGGCACGCCAAGCTCGTGCAGCACAGCAGACGCCGCGCCGCCTGTGTACAATGCGTGCAAGCCGCGGTTGAACGCGTAGCCAGCCTGGTGTTGGGTAGCCGCCGAGCCGCCGAGCTGCGCCATTTGCTCGAACAGTGTTACCGCGCAGCCAGCGCGTGCCAGGTAACAAGCGGCTGTCAGCCCGGCCAATCCGCCACCAACAATAATCACCGGGCGTGAAGAATCATGTATGTCGATCATCGCTCCTCCTGTTGCTGCCAGATGTTGGCAGTGCTGTTTGCAGGTATGACGAGCCAGGAGGGCGCGTTTGTGACACAATCTGCGTGCTAGAGGACGGCATCAGCAGATGCGTTCGGCGGAAAGAATGCGTGCGTTGTCGCAAGGCCAGACAGTACCAGCACAGTGTAGATATGCGGCTTGGGTAGAGCGCGTGCGACTAGCGCCACGTAGGCTGTTGTGGCAATATTGGCGCTGCGGCAACACCACACCGTCATGGCTGATTCAGGGTGTGCCCGGCGCAACAGATTCAGTTGGCCCAGAAAGCATAATGCCAAGCCACTGCCGGCAAACCACAGCGCATTTTCGCCGCCCGCTGGCTTGAAAACCGGCGTCATGCTCGTGTGGATGAGGCCGATCGTCAACAATCCGTAACTCGCCACGGCATCGCTGCCAGATCGCACGCTTGATGCGTTCATATGCATTATTCCTTTCAGACGCGTTCTTCAAGGTGTGGTTGCCTGGTTGCCCGCGCGCAGCTGCTGTTCCAGGTACACCAGCTTGTCTGGGTTGCGAATCAAGCGCAGGGTGGTCAGGTGGGCGTCGTCTGCCGAGCAAATCAGCACGGCGTCAAGCTGATCATGAATCCACGCCACGATCGCCGGTTCATTATTCACCAGCGTGATGCGTATGCGCAGCGCCGTTCGATCGCCAGCAACCAACTTGAGCGCATTTGCGAAAAAGGCTGGCAAGGCGGTGGCCACCGCAGCGCGGCCATGCACCAGCCGCTGCGGTGCGCGCGCTTTGCCGCCACTATCAGCCCACAAGCGCACATCTGCTGCCAAGACGTGCTGGAGCGCGGCAACATCGCCGTATTGAATGGCCGCCAGAAAACGTTCTACCAGGTCTTTCTGATGCGCTGGTGCCACAGCAAAGCGTGGCTGATGAGCCGCAAGCTGGGTTTTTGCGCGGTGGAACCATTGGCGGCATGTCGCTGGATTGGTATCAAGGATCGCCGCGATTGCGTCATACGGGTACTCAAACACTTCGCGCAACAAGAGCGCGGCGCGCTCGTGCGGTGTCAGCGTTTCCAGCAGCACCAGAAACGCTTGCGTGATCGATTCCGCTCGTTCAACAGCTTGATGTGGATCGGCAGCGGCGCCAGTGGTGAGGATCGGTTCAGGGAGCCACGGCCCGATGTATTGTTCGCGCGTAGTGCGGGCCGCTTTAAGCCGGTCTAAACACAATCGCGTTACCAAGGTGGTGAAATACGCGCGGAGTCCAGAATTACGCTTTTCACTCCACTGTCCTGAAGGACAGTCGTCCTATACTGTCCCGGCCCATCTAATTTGGTCGTCTCGTCAACGAATCGTATAGCGGCGGCAACATCTGTCAGATCCTTCGAGTACGAAAAGAGACGGTCATGGCAGAAGCCGAAGCTGTGGCCGGATGGCGTGAAATAGGTTGCAGTTTCTTTGCCGGTCGGATCTTCCAACTCGTCTCCCGTCCGCTTCGCCAAGACGCGAGCCTCCTTGAGAGGCATGCCTGTTCGAAAGCTATCCACGTCGAACGCAAGAGTGGGTGAAGCATATAAAGTGAGCATCACTACCTGCAGGCATTTGCTCAAGCCCATAATGCTTCCTCTTTCGCTATGATCCAGTTCATCTTCAACTATCTCCCAAGTCGGGCCTACAACGTCTTCACCTCCGGCTCAATCGCCGCTCGCCAACCTTGACTCAGAGACACGCCAACGCTCGGGCGGTCGGCATCCCCGGCCGGCAGAAGATCTATCCCGCCGATGTCGCCCTGATCTTCCCGGTTGCGGACCGCGGTCGACCCCGCCAGCGTCACATCCCCGACAGCAGCTCGGTTGCAGCCCAGACGATGCTCGAAGGCGCCAAGTGGCGTCAGGTCAGCTGGCGGCGTGGCACCAAGGGGCGGCTCTCGGCCCGCTTTGCAGCCATCCGGGTGCGGGTGGCTGACGGCGCACCTCAGCGCATCGGCACCATGGGGGCCCAGCACATGCCCGGCGAGGAGGTCTGGCTTGTGGGCGAGCACCGCTCCAGCGGCGAGCGCAAGTACTACCTCGCCAACCTGCCGGCCGACACCTCGATCAGGAAGCTGGCAGGCGCCATCAAGGCGCGCTGGGTCTGCGAGCAGGCTCACCAGCAGCTGAAGGAGGAACTCGGCCTCGACCACTTCGAGGGCCGATCATGGACGGGGCTGCATCGACACGCGCTCATGACGATGATCGCCTACGCCTTCCTCCAATCCCGCCGCCTCACAGCGGCGGGCCGGGAAAAAAAGAGTCCCTGGACCGCCGCCGCAGCCTAGCCTCCCGGCAATCCGGCAGACCATCCTCGCCCACCTCTCCAGGCCGCCGCCGATGCACTGCCCTCACTGTCACGCTGCCCTCAAACAGAATCTGCCAAAGTAGTGCTAAAGTATAGAGGCGTGCTTAGATGGTCCATTTGCACGGGCGACCGTTCTCAGTGGTTCGCGGTCGGGCGGGCCGCTAGCGTTATGAGCACGGAGCTGGAGCAGGAATGGGCGGCAGCGGGTTCACCGGCGCAGCAATCCGCGCCGAATGGTTAGACGGGTACGCTCGACAAGGCTGCCGGCCGTCTGGTGCCTTAAGAGTTCCACGATCCGCAGCGGCTGGTGGATTGGCTGACGAAGCCGCCGTTGTTGAGCGAAGCGCCCTAGCGTAGCGGATTGAGAGGGCCCCGACAGGAATGTCGCGATACGTTCGGGCAAATCGGACTTGAGGGCTGTCCACCATGCGCCGACTTCAGCCTGAAGTGCATCGGCGCGGGCTGAGTCGGCGGCGATCTCACGGACAAATCCCGCCGCTTGGCGCCACGAGCGGAATGTCGGGACAGGATGAGCTCCGAATAGCTTACGGTAATATTCAAGCGTTAGGCGGCGCTCGATTATCGGGATAGCGCCTAATTCCAGCGCCTCATAGAAGCGCCAAGTCTCCAGCATCACGTTACCCATCGGGCAGGGCAGGAATATGCTGTCGCCGACCAAGGCTCTGTAGCTTGGCTGGTCTAGTGGCGCCTCTCCCGCCAAAGTATCTATGCAAAGTCCGCCTGGCACCGCTTCAAACGCGGAGACCATAGCAGTGCGCGATGCCTTGACCTGGCCAGCAAACGACCAGCTATGTCTGCGGCGTGACGCGAGAATCGGCGGCTCGCTCGCCGCTACGCCGTTCGGCAATCCGAGCGGAAGCGTCAGAATCCCGGTCGCGTCGGCCAGCCAAGTGCCGTGGTTGCGTAGGACGAAGTCGAAATAGCGATATACATCGTAGTGACCAGAAAACCATTCGTCGCTAACTTGGAACAGCGCAATGTTGCCTCCCCGTGCACGCACATCGCAAAACCAACCTGTGAGCGCCGAATAGGGATGGTGGTTGCTACTTACGACGTGGATAGCGTCGTCGCCATGCCAAAGGAAGTCGGGGTCGTCGATGACCGCTTCGGTCAC
>JAABUG020158602.1:0-10381 GCA_011319215.2 Scortechinia acanthostroma | reverse complement strand
CAGGCGCAGGTATCTTGGGCAATGGGACTTCGAATATGCTGGTCCCAATCAGATTTGCTCTGTCCAGCTCTGAAAGGAGTAGGTGACTATCAGACACCTGGGCTATGCACAGACATGAGTCAAGGACAATGGTAGGGACAGGCGTATGGATGAAGATTTTGTCTAAGGAATCTGCCGACATCTGTACGGTCTTGCCCATCTTGGTGGGGACGTATGGACTTCCTCTCTGGGGTGTCTGGAACGACGTTATAAGTGCAAACGGTATGGACTCCTGGATTGCCTGGGTGTCATTTTATCACGAGATTGTGGCAGCTGTCAATTTATTTGGGGAGGCAACCTATTGACCCCGCCGTTTCTCTCTGTGTAGTTCGGAACACCAATAAAACAGCTACAAGCCTAATGCACAAACCCTTTCCAAAAGTACTATGTATAGTCAAAACCACAGTATCCGAGCTTGGCCCCATTGAGGCGCGGTGGCTTGGGTGTTGATGGATCACCTGGTTCCAAATAACAACTTTAACGAGGAATGCCTGAATGCTAGTACGTACTGGCGTAGAAAGTTTGAGTAACAAAATAATAATTAAGGCAAGGAAACGAACCGTTCCGTCGCAGTAATGGCCGGCTTTGCAACTTCGCCTCCTGTGTTCTTTCACACAACTCTCCTCGTAATGTATTCTTCTCAAGTCTAAGTAGGCTAACTCCCTCTGGTGCTCCTGTTCAATTTTGCGGCTTCGTATACGAAAAAGGAAGTACCTCAATAGAAAACCCCAACCTAGAGTTTTAGGTGTAATTCGGAGAAAAAATACTTGAAGCAGTTCCTGGCTCTTCCGTTCAACCTGCGAGAACCCAGTTGTAGCAGATATAGAATGGCCTAGAACTATTGGAGTGGGATCGGTACAGAGCGCAATCTCCTCAAAACTCTAATTCGCTCAAGAGGCGTGGATCACTGGCAATGATTACTCTTCTGGGATTCAACTGTCCAAATCGTGAGTGGGAATGGATTGACCATCAAAATGCAGGAAAACCTCCCTGCATGAGACATACAGCCAGTTGAATCTTGGTGGGAATGCTGGCACTGGTATTTACAAGGAGAGAGGCTGTTATATCCATCCTCAGAAGAGCTTGGATAAATTATCGAGGTTGAAGATACCCTCGTCAAAAAGAACTAGGCCGTGGGTCGGCGCATGAACCATTGGTAAGCCTACTAAGCCCCACAGAAAGGGAAAGGTCTCCATCTCTTCTTTTAAGATCCGTCACTCGTTGGGCTCATTACTACAACCCTTTGCGAAGATAGCTTCACGGGGACTTGCACAGTCCACCAATTCCAGAAATCTGACATATCATGAAATTCAAGCGCTCCAGCACCCAGTTATCGGATGACCCAGGGGTGACTTTTCGGGCTCCTTCACTTGAAGAGAAATTTCCTGGGGCGTCAAACGAGCGTGCCACTCATGGTTGCGGCCTGATTTCTCGCTTGAAGAGAAAGACTCGCAATGCAAAAACGACAAACTCCATGACAAGCAAGACGGGTAAGGACGCTCAAATTGTCAAGAATAAGCGTGGCTTCAGTCAGCAACTGAGACTCAACTAGGTTCTTCCCCTCCTTCCGTATTAAGATATTTCGTTAATGTGCGAGTCGCAGTCGTGCGGTTGATTTTTCGGTGGTTCGGCGGTGACCTGCTGTAGCCTATCTTTCCTGAGAGGATCAGCTGACCCTGGCTAAAATGGATGGACACTTGGCTGGAATCCTGTTTGTAATGTTTGGTCAACGTGTTGGCTTCACCCATCGAGTTGGACAAAACAAGAACCCCGAGGATTCTTGCCCGTAATGCGCGCAGTTTTCGAAAAGGGACGACGTTCGCGATAGCAAGACACTTCTTCCTTTTTCTATTAAATTGACGGAACATTTGGAGATCGAACTGGACACTTGGATCGTCTTTAAGTACCTCCTTTTAGCTTCTACCAAATCAGGGCAGACACGAACTTGAAGGTAGCTATCTTGCCGACGGGCATTGTGGACGGCAATCTACGTAGTTGACCGTCCGGAGCGGAAATCAATCTGTCCGTACTTTACTTTCCTGCCTGTCCATGAAAATAGCATTGACTTTTGTCTAGATCTACGAATCTGATATACTTGCGCATACACCTATGTTCACTCTTCTTGGATAAGGTACAGTTTCCGACTCAATCAGATACAATCGTTGAGAGGCACTCATCAGGCCCTGCATCTAACGGGCCAAGTGCCGGAGCAAACCTGGTTCAGGATTGTATAAAGTGCTAATGCTCTTTTTGACTTGTGTCCCCTTCAACGAACTGGAAGGGCGTGCGGCAAGTCTTAGTTGAGGAATTAAGGCGGAGACCGCAATCTTTATACTTTTTGGCCTCCAGTACCCCACATATAATATCTGATCGTCACGGCATCCTATAGATGACAATGTGGAGAAACTCGAGCGAAACGTACGATTCATCGCGGAGAAGGCGCTGTTCAACGATTTCAATTCGAGGCTGGTTTGATTCGGCAATCTTGGGGATGCAGAATATCATAAAATCCGATCTTGATATTGAACGACTGGACAGTCCTACAAACGAGTGAGCGGGAAGAGCGGACTTGCACCTTTGGATATGAATAACATATCTCTGTTCCCCTGAGCTGTCTAGAGGATAATGATGGTTGTCATGCAACAAGGCGGTCAAGGTAAGTCCCTACGCTTCCAGTCAAATTGGGCGATACTAGTTATTGGGTCAAAGAAGCTCGGTTATTAAGCAATTGGGCCGGCCTGACATCACCATTCTTTGTCTCAAGAGGAGCTTCTAACAACGGCGGCGAATTCCGGAATCTCCACCATCGCAGGGTTTCGAAATGGCATCCGGTGGCCTGTAGTGATTAAGTTCCTCCGACGATATTCCGTTCTTACGCTCCGCGAATCTGTGAATTGTAGACCACCAGCTTAGTTGGCCGCTCTACCTTGCACACACTTTATGTTCTGTTTGGGTGGAATGACGACTCTCTAGAAGCTGAGAGGTCGTTTGCCACTATACACTGAGATCACTGAACGAAAAACGATCGGTAAGGACATTTGGCTCTCACAGATGGTCTAAACCTTTGGGAAATGGCCCTGGATGGTCGCAGCAGGGCGCTATTTGCAGTGACCCTAGTATTCTTGTGTCTGTCTTTCGTTGCAGTTGTTCTGCGGTGTTTTGTCCGGCTAAGACTCGTGAAGGCATTTGGCTGGGACGACAGCCTGATGGTGGTTGCAATGGTATGTGAGCTGATCTCGCCATGTCCTTGCGCGGTAGGCGGCGCCGCGACTGACACTACGATAGCTATTTAATATCTGGTTCGCCATTTGCGGTTTGGCTGGGTCGGTCGCGGGAATCGGGAAGAGGTCAAGCGAGTTTAGCAGCATAGCAGATGTCCGTGCAGCTCTTCGGGTACGTTTTGAACTCTATCACCCCGGAAACTGACCACTGCCCCTAACATCGTAGGAGAAGTGGTGGTGGCTCGGCCAGAGCGCCTATGTCTGGGTCGTGTCCACCGCGAGAATTTCTATCGCTATAATGCTCCTTCGTCTAACTATCCAGCGGCGTGAATCAACCGTCATGTATATCGTCATCAGTCTGACCCTAGCTATGGGCCTCATCTTCTGGCTTATCTTGACATTGCAGTGCCACCCTGTTCGGAAATTCTGGGAGCGAACCCTCACAGGCCGCTGTATAGACCCACAATACGTAATCGATATTGCCTATCTCTACAGTGCGGCTGCCTGCCTTTGCGACTTTACACTTGGCCTCTTTCCTATATACCTTCTGAAGGACTTGCATATGAGTTGGAGGACCAAATCGGCGGTAGCAGTAATTCTCGGCATGGGTTGCGTGTACGTTCGGATCTGGATGCCCCAACAATAAGTAGAATTCCCGTACTGACGCCTTCTAGAGCAGGTGCTGCCGTTTTGGCCCGAATCCCCTATCTTTCAGACTATAAAAACGATGCAGACTTCTTATGTCAGTGTCCTGCCAATCAGAGTCTCTGCCTTTTCATTCTTATCCCTTTGTAAAGCACGCCATAACTGTATCGATTCTAGATGCCACCACCAGTATTGCCATTTCATCGAACATTGAAGCCGGTCTCGGTATCATTGCCGGAAGCCTAATCACGATTCGTCCTCTTCTTCGCACTCTCCCCTGCGCTTGCCACCGTGTTTTCAATATAGCGAGAGGAGAAGTATTCTTGCCGAGAGGTAACAGAAGCCGAATATTCTCTTTCAAATGGAGGTTAAAATCACCAAATCATGCCCGGTCAATTACTGCATCTGGTGATGCTTCAGCCGTTGTCTCGACCATCGATGAAGCCGTCTCAGTTTGAGTCGGGGTATCTATCATGTGGACGTCCAACCTCAGGCAGTGTTTCTTCAAATGTGCCCGCCGAGTCATGGAGCAAGATATCGGCTTTTAATGGCATGCCAGACGACCTATGCTGCTTGATCCGGAGCGAGCACTAAGGGATAGGTCGTCTTGCTGTGACACTGTAGCTCTTCGGTACTCGTATAGGTTCCGCCGCAGTGGTTGCAGAACAAATGATAATGAGCCTGATGGAGATTGAACGAATCGTCCCCTTCAAAGACCTGCTGGCATTGAGCGCAGTAGCTGTGGTTCTCCATCACTTGATGATAGATCTTCCTCTCCGACCGACGAAATACTCTTTTGCATGTGGGGCACTTCATTCTTTCAACCGTTAAACTGAAGCTATCGTCTGTAGAATTTGAAATATACCGCTCGACTATCAGTGTTCAGCTTTGCAGATATATAAAATTCTTAGGTGGGGACGAATGTTGGGTTCGGAGTCCACTACTGACTGCCATGAATATTTATACCTTCCAATTCGGTTGAGGAATTCTACGATCACTACTAGACTCCACTTTGCTTCCTGCAATGATGCATTCGAACCCAAATTCCAGGGTTTACACTGTTTCCGCATGCGGCGTCAAGATGATAGATCGGCCTGGCAACATCGCAAAAATTAGGGCGGGAAAATAGGGAACAAAAAGTGTGGTGTTCGTCACGGGATTCATCTTTTTTACTTTTTCCAATGATTGAAGTAAAGTCGCAATAGCCAGAAGAATGTAAAACATGAAGTCATCGACAACGGAACAATTTGGATCATTGCGATAAACTGTAAGGAATTTGGACTCCTTGTTAACACAGTCAGAGCTTGTTCCATTTCTTGGTCAATTTACGTTTCGCCGACTTTCGGGCTCGGCTACCCTGGCGAATCATTTTCGTGAAACAAGCACACCGCCATAAGGCCTGCTCGATAGGCTGGTGCTATATTCAGCGGTTAGAAAGGTCGAGAGGAAAAAGGAAGATTCTACTTCTGACGCATGACCAACCTGTGCCTATTTCAGCATCTTCTGGCGTGAATTTGATCAGACGATTGACGTCCTCAATGCTTCCCAGAACGTCATCTAGCCATTGATCCACAGCATTGACATCCCAGGTCCCTTGAGAGGGTTGAAGGGAAGGGCGGTCACCAACGATCGCTTGAATCTTGCGTTCAATGGCAGATGACGTACGATGATATCCTCGACGGGTCAGGAGTTGCGACACGGCCATGGAGCTGATGCGTCTGGAGGAAAAGTAAAGGGTTATGACGAGTTCATCATTTGACCAGCGCGGGGGAGGCTTCATATTCGGAAATCATCCAGGGTGTGAAGACTTGAGGTCAATAATACCGTCGACTTGATTGTTGCTAATGGGACGAGGGCAGGATCACAGGCCACATCATATAAAATCCCCCCATATTTATATATATCATTGGCATTGGCCTTTATATATATAAAAAGACCAATGATACCCTTAACCATCAATCACCAACGCCAAAGCTCACTTCTCCGGTAAATTAAAATATTAGCATATACGAGAAGCCAATAGAGTCATGTGTGGATCTCCTTGTTTTGTGTACTAAGGCAAGAGAATAAACACTCGAGGGCGTAACCCGTTCGAAGCGTTCGGATTCCCAAGACGGGCATCAAATTGAACCCCTGAATAACTTACTATAGGAGCTAAGGCACGGGCCGAAGCAACGGTTTATGGCCCAAGGCAACCACAATCGACCAGGGCGACAAAGCAGAAGGCGGTGAAGAAGACCTGCCCACTGAACAATTTGGATCCCTCCACAGATTCCCCCTACCCGTTCCCCAAACAGTTAATGTAGGAAACTAAGAAACTCCTCGTCCACTCGGTGAATTTTCTCACAATCGTCAACCATGAGTTGACCGTTCCTTTCCTGGTGTTCCCTGTCTCGCTCCCCTTTCGTCCCCAGATTTTTCATCAGGGCTCCACTACCCTACCCTGGGTCTGAAAATCAACCACCGACCAGGCACGTCAGGGGACTACCATCATATCTTGAGAAGAGATGTTCGCGTTGGACCTGGTCAAATCTTCTGCAGAGTGGAGTCGGATTGTGCTGCTGGTTAAACACAAAACTCTATTGGGTAACTCAAGTTTTGAAGCTCGATGAAACCCCATCCACATGACCAAGCATTTTGTGTTAATGGCCATCAAGCACCAGCGGGAACAATGTGTCTTCAGCGGAACACAGCCCTACCCGGTCATTATCAATAAAGCTGATGGCGAAAGGTAAGGCATTTTATTGTCGGGTAATTTCCCGTTCTGACCAGACAATAAACCGAGTATTTTTTGAGACATAAACTGACCTCCGAGCCCCAGCAAGGACAACCATATCTTCAGTCGAACACAACCTTGCCTGATAATTAATAGAGCTCATCACGAGAACCACGGACAAAGGGTTCTTGTTGGCGGCTAATTTGCCCGTTCCGATCCAAACAGAGGATCTCGAATTATCATATCTTTATTTGCCCAGGGTCTGGCTGGGCAACCGCATCGTTGCGAGACCTCCTACCCACCAAAGGACAAGACAGGCAATCTCCTAGGGCCTATTGTGCAGTATCCCTCGCTAAGATCGGATTTTGTCAAATCTATCAGAATCAGAACGCTTCCTAGCGGGAAACGTTAGCTTCATAGTATATTCGGGGTGATGATGAATTTTGTATCTCATGATCAACCTGCATTATCCATTCAAAAGCGCATAAATAAAGTCATGACCTGGCATGTCAAGGGGAAAAAAAGAAAGTCCAGACTTACTGGGGCGCTATAACCCAAGTAGGTAACTATGATGGCCGTCGCTGCCGTTACTTGAATACCCACTTCATACCAACGCTCACAGTGAATCAGCCCGATCCTGGCATACTGGGCTTCACCTGCGCCCCTTAATGGGACTTTCATCGGTCACTAGATGAAAGCTGGTCGGCCAACTTCGTCCGTACGAAATCCAGGGCTGGGGATCAGTGAGGTAAACCCGCAGGAACCGTTCCATGTGCTGGGTTTCGCCTGGTTAAGGGAGCCAAACTAAAATCTCAAACACGGGCAAATAAAATGTCTTTTTTCTGCAGCGTTCTTCAACACGCCCGCAAAATTTACGTATGTCTGACTGCATCAGGAGTACAACTTGTCTGGCCCGTGTTGGGTAGTGTGTCTATTGACGTGGGTATAAAAAGGGCGTCCGAGCTGGGTCACGTCGTATTCTGACTTTGCGTATCCTGTACCAGTTGCCACGGCATAGCCTTCCAGCCTGGCTCTCATTTTGGCCTGAGTAAATGCTGCTCTTTCCCCTCAGCTCCATCATATTGTGCCATAACGTTTCCCTGCCAGCAATTGAATGGGTATTCGGCGCTCTCGATATGATGAGTTTTGCGCTCGAGGCAAAAGTCTCCGCACATGCCGAAACATTGGACAGTTAAGACCCAATAAGCATTGACCGGTTCCACCCGCTACACGTGTCACTGCAGCTCTCTCCTCTTGACTATTGGTGCCGCTGAGCCAGACGCGACCGCACGTTGAGACGTTTGCAGGTATGGGTTGACATCATTGCTGCGCGAGTGAAGCTGACCTGTCGCATGTGGCAGGTAATCCTGGACGCCGACGGCTATTTTGTCCGCAAACAAGAAATGAGCTATCGTCTTTGCTTCATCACAGTACGGGATACGGGTGCCCCTTGGTCCCGAGCGGACGCATTCACCGTCCGTGGGAGCTTCACGCATTACGAGAGTTCTTCCGGCAGAAGTGCGGTGTCTGAGGTATTTTCTGTTGGCTTCTATCCGAAAGGGCCATTGCTGGTCTCTGTGGAGACGCGCTCATTTCAGGCACTGCTGGCGCTCGCCAGTACTCTGTTGGCACACTACAGCAAATCAGACACGGCCAATTATCTTGGCAGCAAGGAGACAACAGGAGAAGAATCTAACGGAAGTATCTCGTCGCTAAGAGATGATGGAGTCGAAAGTCAGTGCTGCAAGCTCAACAGGACGGCGCCGTTCTGATGCTGCAACCCCATAAGAATCGTGATCTGCTATTCCATGGCCTTCTTCAGCAACAAATGATGCCAAAAATGGCAGCCTGTCAGCAACTTCACCGAAAACCTACACTCCGTCACTTTTCAGGCTCCATCCGACGTAATAATCCCACCTAAAGCTGCCGTATCATACTCACTTCCATTGTTCGTGATAGCTCTGAAGGTTGGACGTCCGCTTCATCGCACAATTTCATAAGGGCACCCAAATGGCCTCAACATGGCGCGCATCGCAAGCGACAAATAATACAGCCGTTCCTGCCTTTCATCTACTCCTCAAGTCACTCTACCCGCATCTCCGAACGCTTAGCTTGTTCAGTTCGACCATTGCGGCTGAGTTTCAAATCTTAGCTCGGCAAAGACTGCGGAACCAGAACGAACGAACGACGTCGAGCTGTTGTCTTAGCTGGGCCAATTTCTTATTCGTTTGCCTACAGGCACTGCCGGACCAAAACAATGGACGGTCAGCCGATCCGAAGGGGAAAACGGGAAGATGCAGAGGATTAGTACGTCAAGTCTCTCCAGACACTGCACGGGTTTCTGAGTGGGCGTCTCAAGCTGCAGTACAACTGGGATGGTTGCCGTCTGAAATGGCTTCCGGAGATTACCGCGCGCTATGCGAGTAAGTAAATTTTTAAATCCCTTACACCAAAGTACGATATGAACAAGGAAACGGGCGTTGGTCACACAATTTGTTTCCTGAGTTCCAGATCCCGACGTTCTCTGCACAACCTTTTGTCGTGCGCGCCACAATCAGAATAATTTGTGCATCATGACTCATGTGACTCCTTGCTCGATCGACTTCCTTTGAACATGAACAGTGAGCACACTGCTCTTGGCGTCAATCAGATGGCGTGGGAGTCTAATTCACTTGGCGCTGCATGTCACATATGAACTGCCCGTCAAACAATATAGTGGGCCGTCAAGGCTTGCGCACCATAATTCTTCGCCTGACAATTCTCTCAGTCTATACTCCGGGAACTCTACCTGGGGCGCAGACTCACCTACTGCAATCGAGCTCTATTTCATCTGTGGCGATCCGATACTGACTCGAATCCCTTTCGCGCGTGGAGTTGGACCACCGATTAAACGCCGTTCTGATTGCTATATGTGACTATCGTCTAAGATCGGCACAGCAGCCGTTGATGTGGCTGAGTCAATCGCACCTTTACACCTATTGCTGATCAGTTGAATTCATGCAATATTGGCCAACCTCGAAGATCTCGTGGAATTTCTACTGCCGAACCGGCGGTCCTTAAAAGACACAGATATTGTCTCAGGGAATGTGGCAGGGGCGTTTTGCGACCCCGTTCTGACGCCATGACTGCGTGCCGGAGCATTACGCGCGATTGGATATCCTGACCTTGTCTTCGGGCCACTTGATGAGGTCCTCGGCTGTCACAACTTGCAGGATGTGACTGCCACCAATCGTTTGTTGTATGCATAACTCCGCCTTCTAGGCTGCTCACCCCTCGATTTTCAGAGCGAAGACCAGCTTCCTTTTGGCTAGGCCTCGCGTTGTCTATAACGACCTCGTCAAGCCTTTAGAAAAATGCTAGACGAGAATCTCCCGACATCAAACACCTGAATTGGATGTTGCTGGATTCGTCGAGAGTCAATCCACCCTTGTACGAGAACGTTTTAGTGTTTGCTCCAAGTTTTGGCGGTCTCAGGGAAAAGTTGGTCAATTAGAGATAATTTAGAACTGCCGTGAACTGTACAGTTGGTCTCAATCATTTCTGATCTATACCAATGCCTCGAAGCTCCTCAGGGAAGTTGACCCTGTCACGCTTCCGATGGAGAATATTCCGCACCGCAATAGGACACGCGCCGGTCAATCAAGCTCATCGATGTTGGTTTTGATGCAGGATGATACAGTGTTTCAACTGGCACTGGATTCGGTACGTGTTGTGCTCCTCTGTCCTCCACGGGCTAGTATTGAAACGCGGAGCTGCTCCA
>JAABUG020158491.1:0-10438 GCA_011319215.2 Scortechinia acanthostroma | reverse complement strand
CGCGCGGCGATCGACGCCGCGCGGGCGGCGGGCTTCTTCGCAACGTGCCCCTGACGGCGCGCCATGATGGTCGACGCGCCAGTGCTGGATGCAGCGATGACGGAAATGAGGTTGTATGCCTGGCCACGTGATTGCCCTCGCGGAAGCCCGTCGGCAGGCCGCCGTGCTGTGCCTGCGCCTGTTGGATACACCGCCCGATGCACGCTTTGACCGCATCACCCGCGTCGTGGCCGCCCACTTTGCGGTGCCGATTGCGGCGATGAACCTCATCGATGCGGATCGGCAGTGGACCAAAAGCCATGTTGGGTTGGCAAGCACCACCATGCCCCGTTCCGTGTCGCTGTGTAGCCATGCTATCACCGCAGATACGCCCGTGATTGTCCCAGATCTGCTGGTGGACGCACGCTTCCAGACCAACCCGCTGGTGACCGGTCCTGCACAGCTGCGTTTCTACGCTGGCGTACCCGTGCACAGTGCTGATGGCTTCCCGGTTGGCACGCTGTGCATTGCCGATACACAGCCGCGCACGTGCGATGCCACCATGCAGCGCACGCTCCAAGACTTTGCGGCGTGGGCCGAGCGCGAAGTGACGACCGAGGAACTCAGCACGGCGCTCCTCCGGCAGCAGGACGCGGAAGCCGCCGTGCAGCTCAGCGAAGCACGCGCTGCCACGGTGCTCGCCACGCTCACCGAGGGCGTCGTGGTGCGCGACGCCCTCGGCATGATCGTGATCTGCAACACCAGCGCCGAGCGCATCCTGGGATTGTCGCGCGCGCAGCTGCAACAGCAGGAACCGCTCCCACCCACCTGGCGCACGATCCATCCTGACGGATCGGCGTTTCCGTCCGAGACCCATCCATCGGCGGTGGTGCTGCGCACGGGGAGCGCGCAGCGCAACGTGCTGATGGGCGTCTGCCTACCCGATGACCACGTCACCTGGCTCATGGTGCACGCCGAACCGCTCTACGTGCCCATCGACGCGCCCACGCCGACGGGCGTGGTGACGTCCTTCATCGACATCACCTGGCACAAACGCATCGAACACGACCTTGCTGACCCAGCAGCACCAGCTTGAAGCGCGCAACGCGACCTTGACCACGTTGGCGACGACCGATGGGTTGACCGGCGTGGCCAACAAGCGGGCGTTCACGGATCGGCTCGCCAGCGCGGTTGCCCATGCGCAGCAGCATGACACTCCGTTGGCGCTGGTCATGTGTGACGTGGATCACTTCAAAGCCTACAACGACCGCTGGGGCCATCCGGCGGGCGACGCCATACTCGCCCAGGTGGCGCAGACACTGGCTGGGCAGGCGCGCAGCACCGATCTGGTGGCGCGCTACGGCGGTGAGGAATTTGCGCTGCTGCTGCCACAGACGACGGGTGACGGCGCACAGCAGGTGGCCGAACGGTGTTGTGCGGCGATCCGTGCGGCCACGTGTGCGCACCGGGCGGTTACGATCAGTTGTGGTGTCGCGGTGCTGACGCCCACGAGCAGCGCCGACATCCTGCTGGCGGCGGCGGATGCCGCGCTGTATCAGGCCAAGCGCCAGGGCCGCGATCAGGTCGTCCGGGTACTCAGCAGCATGGACGATGGCAGCGTGGCGCTCGCACGATCTGTCTAGGACATCACACAACCACAGCGTAGTGCGTGCCACGCGTAGGCTGTGCAGCAGCGTCAGGCTCCGCCGCAATACAAGAGCGAACGCACTGCTTACGTTCGATGGGTGCGATATGGCGGCGTGCGTGATGCGCCTATTCCCGCCAACACAAAAAGGTGGCCGCGCCGTTGCGGCCACGAACAGCCACCAGATGCAGAGCATCCGCACGCTGCAACAATGTAAAGGGAGAATACTTGCAGTATACCAGCGTCTGCACGGTTCGGCGCACCACAACAGGAGCAAAAGCGGAGCGAACGAGGAGCAGTTTCGCCTTTCATGCTCCACCACGTTGCAGCACAATATATCCCTGTGCACGCGCCGACATGTAAGGCCACTATGCCGCTGCTCGGTAGCTGCCCGCACGCGGTAGCTTAATACGCGATAGAAACGGCAGTGCGGAATGTATGCGCATCATCAAGGTGTGTCACAATATAGTCTGCCACATCAGCACGTGCGATCGTCCAGCCGTTGGGCACCGCACGCTCCACGACGACACGGTATGTTCCCGTTCGTGGCTTGTCGGTGAGGCGCGCTGGACGGAGAATCGTCCAATCGATGCTGCTCTTTTGCAGGAGTGCTTCCATCCGCTGCATATCGGCATACACACCCGCAAGGACGGTATTCAACACGGGCTTGACAAGGAAACGAATCAGCGCTGGATCGGCTGCGTCTTGCACATATGCCCCTGCTGCAATGGTCATCAAGCGCCGCATGTGCGCCGCCTGCATGGCCTGCAAGATATTTGCCGTACCCTCCGAATACAGTGTCGTTGCACCCCCCTTACGCGTGCCAAGCGCCGATACAACCACATCATGTCCTTCAACCAGCGTACCGAGTCGTGTCCCGTCGTTGACATCACCGTGCACGACGTGCAACTGTGGCGAAGTAAAGGTTATCGTTTCTGGTCGCCGTGCTACCGCCGTCACCTGATGACCACGGGCAAGCGCTTGCTCCATCACGTGTTGGCCTGTTCCTCCCGTGGCTCCTATCACGAGTACCCTCATATTTTTTCCTCATCGCTCAGAATCCATCGTTCAAGTTGGTCTACCGATTGCGCTATGCGTTCGAATGGAACGTCCAATTGCAAGGTCAACCCCTTGAAGAAATTGGTAATGGCCAGTGCCGCAACCTCTGGATGCAGATCACGACGAAAAACGCCCTGCTCACGGCCGACCGTTAAAAGGTGAATAAGGTAATCATGCCAACGGACATCAATGGGCGCAAGAACGGTGTGAACGTCCACGTCACGCGCTGCGCGGAGGAATACTTCATTCAGAACAATAAAGCGTTCAGGATAGTCGCGTAGCTGCGCAAGGATATGGGAAAAATGTGCGTGAAGGGCGTGCTGTGGTGAAAGGGCGTGTTCAGCTGTTCCCGGTGCAGGGACACGATCAAGCTGGGCGACGATCCGCTCGACAACGCCACGAATGAGCGACTCACGATGAGGAAAGTAGTGCAGCAAACTTGCGTGGTGCATGCCAGCGCGGTGTGCCACCTCACGAATACGAAATCCTTCAAGACCACGACTGACGATGAGTGCTTGTGCAGCATCAAGGATCAGGCGATGCCGTGCGCGTGCTGTTGAAGACTCCTTTTGGTGTTTGGTGCTGGTCATACCCTCCTCGGTAATTATTGCTCATTCAACCAACCATCTGGTTGATAGTATATCTGAGGGACATAGCTACGTCAACCATGTGGTTGATACGTTTGTTGCGCATAGGTTCACGTCTGTGCAGTTAGAAGCTGTCTAAAAAGCAATGTAACAGACTGCGAGCGCATGAAAGCACATCGCGCCACGGCGATCCAGACGGAGGTGATTGGTCGTGCGATTCACAACGCCATTGAGCAGCCGAACGATGTTGACGTCAACGACATCGTCGTTCGCCAGTTCGAGCCGCGGGTATGATCAAGAAGGTCCACAACCCCAGGAGAAGCCTGAACTGCACCAATAGACTGGATCTTCCGCACGGAGCGTGAAAAGGGACAGTAGCCGATGAGGAATGTATTGAATTGCCCAATGCGCCGGAACATCGGCAGTCGTTGACAACGCAGCAAAGCGATATCACAATACCAGTGCCGCGTATGCGTGCAGGTCGATAGCTGTTCTGCCGCAGTAGGGCGACCGTGATGGCCAAGACGTGGTGGCGGCAGCGCGACGAACAAGAAAGGATCGACAATGCAACGGTGGTTCGCTGTGGTGGCAGTGCTTGTGCTCATCTTTGTCGCTGGACGCACGTTGGCGGATGGCCCATTCTGTACGACATCTTGCACCTATCTGCCCTTGCTGGATCTGCCGTTGCCGACCCCTACGACGCTCTGCGCAGCAACACTCACGCCGCTGATTACGCCGACACGCCCACCAGCGCTCACGCCATCGCCGATGACGCTTTTCATCACGCGCCCACTGACGACAGCGCCACCGTTGCCACCATCGGTAACGAGTACGCCCCACGTACGCGGAGATGTTCATTTGATCCATACGCGGAGTATGCGTGTTGGTGACACCACCTATGTGTATGGCGAGATTGAGAACACCACCAACGTTCCCGTATACATGGCCCAGATACAGGCAACGTTGTACGATGCAACACAGACACCGATTGCATCTCAAACGGGCACTGGTGCGCTGAACGCCATCTTTGCGCAGCAACATGTGCCGTTTGTGATCGCGTTCCCCGCACGTGCCGTGACTGCACGAAGCTATTGTGTGGTGCTTGAGCATTTTGCAATGACGAGTACCGTAGCATACGTGCCTATGGACGCTGAAATACAGCAGATCCAATCATCATCCACAAGCTATGTTATCATAGGAACGATTCGCAATCACCTGAGTTCATCTCTTCGTCGTCCACGCCTGACAGCAACGTTCTATGATGTGATAGGACGGATTGTGACTGTTGCTGTTGATGACGCTGATGGCGAGGATCTGGATCCTGGGCAAAGTACAACCTATACCCTTAGCTCATTTAATGCCATTCCATACGACCATGTCGTGGTGCAAGCGCAGAGCTACATCAAATAATACCCATCTGCCTAAGGCTTGTTATACAGCGTGGTGGATAGCAAGAAAGCATCGTGATGGAGTACCCAGACAGTGCGGTGTTTGTCACGAAAGCTGCTATTATCGAGGTGATTATGGGCTATTTCGCCGCGCTCGATCAGCAGCGATTCGACGTCGCAACGATGCGACTGGAGACAGTCAGCCAAAGCTTTGTGCGGTTTCGCGCCACCCAGCACATGCCGAGCAGTATCATGGTGCGCTCACCGATGCGTCGCACATGACGTTTCGTGGCGACCTGGTGGCGATGCATGTCTAGGCAGCGGGACTGGTTAATACCACTGTCGCGCCACACCAGAACCACTTTCTCGCGGGCGGCGTGATCACGGGCACGGTGGCGCTGACACCACAGGGCTGGCACATCACGCATGTGGCGAATGATGCCGTCTGGCGCGACGGAACGGGGTTCAACAACTAGTACACACCCGATCGCGCACGCATTGGAGCGACCGGCAGAGGATGCGGAAGCCTAGCGCCACAGCGGAACGATAGAATCGGTGGCACAGTGGCGACCGCTATGCTATGGTGGAGTGAGATGATGCTGATCAGTGTGCGACCCACCACCCGTGGCGACAAACAATGGATTCACGACACGACGGTCGCGCACTGGGGCGCAGACACCGTGGTTGGCCATGGCACGGTCTATTCCCCTGCCACGCTGCCCGGTTTTGTTGCCATGGCTGACGATCAGCGTGTTGGGTTGTTAACCTACCAGCTCGCACATGCAAGCTGTGAGATTGTCACGATTAACAGCTTCATCGAAGGATATGGCGTTGGCACCACGCTGATCGAAGCGACAAAAGCGCTCGCGCGCCACCATGGATGCACGCGGCTCTGGCTGATTACCACCAATGATAATCTCCACGCGCTCGGCTTCTATCAAAAACGCGGCTTCGTCTTGGTGGCAGTGCACCGCAACGCTGTGGCGAATGCACGCACGCTCAAACCGACTATTCCATTTATCGGTGCGCATGGCATTCCATTACGTGATGAGATTGAACTCGAACTGGTGCTCGACTCGTGAGCGTGCCGAGGAACCTGTATGCGTGATGACGAGAACATACACCCTGACCTGCGCGCCTGATTCGCTCGGCACGGCTAGTATGAAAGGAATGCGCACGATGACAAACGATACGTTTTCAATCCAGTGCCTCAACCCAGACGGCATGCACGCCAATCCGGCCTTTTCGCAGGCCATCGTGGTAAGCGGTGCGGCGAAAACCATGTATATCGGCGGCCAGAACGCTGTTGATGCGTCCGGTGCCATTGTCGGCAAAGGTGACATTGCAGCGCAAACGGAACAAGTGCTCACCAACCTGCAAACCGTGTTAGCGGCGGGCGGGGCAACCCTCGAACACGTTGTCAAATGGACGTTGTACATTGTGGACGGTCAACCCCTTGCCCCAGGGTTTGCCGTCTTCCAGCGAGTGTGGGGGAACCGTCCCAACCCGCCCGTGATCACGAGTGCGTTCGTCGCACGCTTGGCGAACCCCGACTTTTTAATGGAAATGGATGCTATCGCCGTGGTACCACAATAATGGTGGTGGCCTACGTGCTGGATGGAGCAGAACCAATGCGCACGCCGGACGATGCAACGCTGCATTGTCCGCGGACGGAGAAGTGTTATGGCTGATATGTCTGCTGACACCCCTGAGACGCTGGCGCAAGTGCAGGCGCGCACGACGTTGTATGCCCACGTCTTTGACGCCATGCCCTTTGCGGTTGCCGTGTTTGCTGTTGTCGATGCCACCACGTTCGTGTTCGTCTACGGCAACCACATGACCTATGCGGCCATGCCTGGCAGTTCGCCCGCCAACATCGGCAAACAACTCGCCGAGATGATTGGCCCCGACGAAGCGGCCCACGTGGAACAGTATTACCGCCAGTGCGTGACCAATCGCGCGCCGCTGGTCACAGAAGACGCCTACGCCATGCCACACGGGACGATCTGGACCGCAACGCAGTACATTCCGGTGTTTGCCGATGGCCGCATCACGCATATTCTCACCATGTGGGAAGATATTACGGTGCGCAAGCAGCACGAGCTTGAAGCTCAACAGCAATTGGCCGAGTTGTCGACGCCCGTCCTGGCCATTAGTGATACCACGGTCGTCGTGCCGCTGATCGGCACGGTTGATGAACGGCGAATGCAGCGGATTATGGAAACCCTGCTCGCCAGTGTCGCCGCAAGTCAGGCAACCATCGCTATTCTGGACATTACGGGGCTGCCCGTGGTGGATACGCAGGTTGCGGATGCGTTGATGCGAACCTCACAAGCGGTCGGGTTGCTGGGCGCGCGAATTGTGCTGACGGGCATTCGTCCCGAAGTCGCACAGACGTTAGTCGGATTAGGGGTTGATTTAGGCAGCATTACCACCCGCGGTACGCTGCGCGATGGCATTGCCTACGCCCTGCACCAGCGATAGCGTATCCGCTCGTTATTGGGTGGTGGATAATTCTACACTGTGGGATACAGGAGGACGATGATGACCGAACGTGAATCACTGGCCACGCCCGCGACCGAAGCGGCGTTTTTGCGCAGCCTGGCGGATGATCTTGAACGGGCGGTGGCGCACATCAAGCAGAAACTAACCGCTCCCACTGCACAGACGCTGCCGAGCTATCGCGAGGCACGCGAGGTACTCATTCCGGTGGAGCGCCAAATTCAACTGTTGCACGAATTAGCGCACACGGCGGAGCGGAACAGCGATGGATGATGACACGCTTCATTCCAACCCGCACGTGGCTGCTGCGCCACGGCGATATGCTTATTGTCATCGGCATGTGCACGCTTTTGCCACTCCTGCTGATCGCCGCCGCGCTAGACTAATACGATGCGCCCAAACATCTTGATTGCTATCGTTGCCACTGCGCTGGGCGTCGTGCTGATTAGCTACCTGGTGCTGCTTTTCTTGACGGCGTACTAATGCGCAGCCTGTATGATAATGCGCTGGGGCGAGAATGGGAGGAGCGCGGGTGGTAATCTGTATGATGGGTGGGAAGTGTAGCCGAAGATGATGACCGTTGGTGCGCGTGACCTCCGAAAAGACCTATTGACCTGCGGGAGAGACCACAAAATGGGGGCAATATCATGTCACGGTATATTGGTCGTGGCCTCTTCTTGGGGTAGATCCATACCGTGGGCGGGCCCTTATGTATGTTCTGGTTGGCGGAGCGTATACTCGATCGCCCAGATCGCCTGAGGTCGCATGTACATACTCGCGCGGAACGTGCCACGCTTGGTCCACGCTTCTGGTGTACGGAACCAGAAGCCACCGGTTTCATATGTGGTGTGGTAAACGCCCCACGCCGTGCGCCAGCCTTGATCCGCCAGCCCTTCGTGGATCATTAATGCTGCCACGGCATAACTCACACCACTCCATACCTCCTGCGCTTGATCGCTGTTGGAGTCGACGATGCCGCTGGGCCGCATGCCATTCACCGCGCCCATCTGCCCATCGGCAAACTGGAGCACGTTGTAATCATAGACGGTGCGCAACGCGCTGATAATATGCGTCTTGGGTGCGATGTCAGGTAATCCGGTTGCGCCCGCGTACCATTGACCCGCGAGTTGGTCCGCCATGATGCTTTCGCGGGTGTAGGGCAGCGCCGTGTTGAAGCGGTAGTAGGTCCCATTCCACAGTTTGCCCTCGAAGCTGGCGCGGGCGCGCGCTAGCCACGCGGCATAGGCTTGTTCGTGGGCCGAGTCATGCTGAATCTGTGCCATCGTGCGTGCAGCTTCGAGCGCGGCGATCAGCAGACCGCCAGTGTAGGCGCTTGCGCCAGCCATCGGCCATGTGTCGTAGGTTTGATCCGCGCCAGTATGATCGAGCAAGCCGTCGCCATCGGTGTCAAACGCCTTGATATAATCAAGCGCCTGCGGTATCGTCGGCCACAGCTGGTCCAGCAGCGGTCGATCGTTCAGTACCACGTAATCGCGGTAGGCGCGCAGCACATACTTGAGGTTGAGATCCTTCCAGGTATTGATGTCACGAAACGTATAGGCGTTTGGACGAAGGAACGGATTTTCCTGCGGACTCCCCAGATCGTGTGGCAGCGCACCGCTCCGTTTACGCGGCACGGTTTTTCCTGTTGTAATCAGCTGCACGAGCGTGTCATCTTGCTGCGGCACGGTGGCGGCGAATGCGCGCAGCTCCTGACGTTCGAGTTCTGGCCACAGCATGAGCTGCGCCCACGAGCTATAGAACGCGACATCCTGGGTGGCGTAGAACGGGTAATCGAAGCTTTCCAGGTAGGCGAATTGCCCTTCACCGGCAGGCGCGCCCTGCGCCGGGTCAACCCACAGCGTGCCGTTATCGGCCAGTGCGTAGAGTTCGTTGAACAAAGCGGTTTTATACCATGTCGGACGCTGCGCGTCCGCGAGGATCGGTTGTTGCCAGTCTTCGATCTGCGTGCGCCACGAAGGATATTGCTCAAGTGCGGTGGTGGCGATCCGCCAGGCATTGTGGCCGCCGCGATCGAAAAAGCGCGTGTAATGGCGGAACCATTCCCCGCCGCCCGGAAATGACACTGCTGGCACATCCCACGCCAGCGCAAACGGCACGGTTTTGACCGCGCCGGGAGCGAGATCGAAGGTTACCGCCACGGCCGCCGCGCTGTTGGTCGCCGTGATCGGTGCGGTGCTATCGGTGAGCACGCCGTCGTCAGCGAAATCCTGCCACAACGCGGCGCCACTTTGGTCCACAGCGAAGCGGCGCTGATAACTTACGCTGACGCCATCACCGCCACGCGCGGCGATAGCAAAGGTGCCATCAGTGTGTGCGCCGCTGAACTCCCCCTGGCGGCCCATTTCAACGCCAACGGCTGTCCCTTCTTGGCGCGGCATGAACTGCTGCTTGCGCGGCGAATGGAGGCTGCCAATCAACAACGAATCGATCAGGTTTTGCCAGGTGAACATGATGCTCACCCGCATTGGTGCGGTGCTAGGATTCTCGGCGCGCCACAGAAACACCGCGACCGGGTAGCTCGACTCGCGGTAGTTGTTGGGAATCACGGGCGAGAATTGTTCCTGCGTCAGTCGCACCGGCAACGCGCCAGCCGCATAGTCGTACCAGGCGCGTGGATACAACGCGTAGTACGTGCCGCCATCTTTGGGGAAATTCCAGTTCCAATCCTGCAATAGATCGGTCGGTTTGTCGCTCCACAGTACCTGCGCGTGCCGGTGCCCGTTTTGCTCGACATAGACGCTAAACTGATCTGCCGGTACGGATTGGTAATGGTGCGTGCCTGCTTCGATATGCCACCGCGCGAAGTCGCCGCGATACGTGCGGCCAATCGTCCCCGCACCAATGCCACCGAGTGGGGCACCTTGATACGAGCCGTCGTCGATCACCCGGTACGGGAGGTCCTCGGGCTTGCCAAAGCTGGTGGTATCGCCGATCGAGCGCGCCCAGGCGGCCATTGGAATTTCAGCAGGTCGTGATTGGCGCGGGCTCACCACCGACGCCCGCATGGCTGGTTTTCGCGTTTGCACGGAACTTCCAGTGCCGGGTTCGCCGTTATGCGACCGGCAAACCGGGAGAGACCTGATGAGACGAATGATCTGCGGCGCCGCCGCGCTGCTTGCCCATCTCCGCCGCCTTCGCGAGGGCCTTGATGATGGGGGAATCGCCGCCGGCGCGGTACAGGTCCCTACAGCCTTCGCGCTCCTCCACCACGGTCTCCAGGTATTCGAGCACGGCGACGCGGTCCTGCAGCGGAT
>JAABUG020158380.1:0-10438 GCA_011319215.2 Scortechinia acanthostroma | reverse complement strand
TGCGACCGCAGGGCATGGATGGTTCCTGGCTGTCTACTTTTTAAAATCGAATACTTATGAAAAGAACCTTGCTGCTTTTTCTTTGGGGAACCTCACTTCACGTCTACGCGCAGCGGGACACGACAATCTCCGTTACCAAAGATGCATGGCACCGCTACTTTGAGAATTCGAGGAACCCTAACCACTCGGCCATTGACGATCATCGGAGCTATCATAATCTGATCATTGCAACAGACCGTCCGGACCAGACAGAATCTCCATACCTCGTGCCCAAGGGAAGGTTTCAGATCGAGGCAGGGTATTGGTTTGAGAAAGACAAGGACGATCAATACGAGTATAAGAACACCACGTTCAATACCACCTTATGGAAGTACGGCGCCACAGATCATTTCGAGCTTCGATTGATTACCGAGGTTCTTGAGGAGCGAAGAACGGAACGCCAGACGCGGCAACAGGAAGCGTATTCCGGATTCAACTCCATAGCCATAGGTTCGAAGATCTTTATTTGCGAGGAGCACGGCATAATTCCTAAAACAAGCCTGGTTGCGCATCTGCAGCTTCCCTATTTCGGCAGCAAGCGGTTCCAGCCGGGAAGCATCGCGCCACGGTTCAGATTTCTGATGCAGCATTCCCTGTCAGACCGTTTTACGTTCTCTTATAACCTGGGCGGCGAGTGGGATGGCATAGAAACGAATGCGACACTTGTCTATACGGCAACAGTAGGTATCAACCTCTTTGAGAATACGGGCATGTTTGTCGAAGCATATGGGTTCATAACCGAGGGCAAGGATGAGTCAGGGCATTTCGACGGCAATTTTACCCCGGATCATCGTGTCGATGGCGGGTTTACATATGTCGTTTCTCCGGATCTCCAACTGGATGCTTCCGGAGGCGTTGGGCTTAGCGACATGTCACCGGATTATTTTCTCAGCTGCGGCTTGTCCGTCAGATTTCCCCGGGCAAAATCACTGAAATAACGAAACGATCACGACTATGAGTAACCCCAAGAAATATGCGCTGATGATCGGACTCGTCGGCATTTTGATCTCTTCCCTGGTGGTGTTTGTGGAACGACGGATGATTTCAATCAATAATCAGAATCAGCCGTACATCGCTCTGGGTGAGTATCTCAAGAACATCAGTACCAAAGCGCACCTCTGGTTCGAAGAGGCCATGTCGGGCGATCAAAGCATCGATATCGATCGCGATGTCTACGGCTTTCTCGATAATTCGATCAGGACATTAGAAGCTGCAATCCAGGGCGAGGACACGGACGTAGGCAAGTTTTATCGGACGGATGACCGGGAAACCCTGGGTCTGTTAAATGAATGCATCAGCGATGTCAGGTCGCTCAGGCGCGCGGCTGAAAAACGCTGGCAATTCAGGCAGCAGACGCTCAAACAAAGTAATGTTGCAACGGCCGGCGAAGAGGCGGGCGGACTGCTGGATCAGGAGTTTGATGCTTCCTATGAAGAGCTTCAGGAAACGTACGATAAGTTAGTCGCGCATGTGAAAAGAAATGTAGTGGCCGATAATGCCGTTCTGAATAAACTGTCGTGGACTTCGATCGTTTTGATTATCGGTGTATTCGCGATCTTAAGCTGGCTTCTTTATGTGATCCAGTTTAAAAACGACACGCTGACCACTACCAGCAACGCTAAACTGGCCGAGGAGATAGAACGGGTAAAGAAATTCAACACGTTTGTACAGTCTATTTCTGCCGGTGATTATACAGCAGAGCTATCCATCACAGACGAATTAGGCACGCAATTGATCCGGATGCGCGATGCACTGCGGGATAATTCCGAAAGCGAAAAGAAACGGAACTGGGCATCGACCGGACTCGCTGAAATCGGCGACGTTCTTCGTTCAAATTTCAAGACACTCGGCGATCTGTACGATAAGATTATTCAATATGTTGTGAAGTATACCGGCAGCAACCAGGGATTCTTTTTTATTGTGAATGACGAGGACGAGAATCATAAATACCTGGAGCTGGTCTCCGCCTATGCATTCGATCGGAAGAAATATTTGAAGAAAACAATCGAATTCGGCGAATCCCTGGTCGGTCAGTGCTATCTGGAAGGACGAACGATACACACCCTGGATGTGCCGCAAGATTATATAACGATCACATCGGGGCTGGGTGGCTCGAACCCCAGATCGTTGCTGCTGGTGCCTTTGAAGATAAATGGAGATACCCTGGGCATCTTCGAGCTGGCATCGTTCAGGGATTATCATCGTCACGACATAGCGCTTATCGAGCGGTTTGCCGAGTCTGTAGCCTCTTCCCTGTCGGCCATTCGCATCAGCGAGCGCACGCGGATACTACTGGAGAGAACACAACAGCAAGCCGAGGAAATGCGTGCGCAGGAAGAGGAGATGCGTCAGAATATGGAAGAGCTAAGTGCCACGCAGGAAGAGATGTCCCGCAAAGAGCAGGAATATATAGCCCGCATCCGCGAACTGGAGGCCACAGACGACGCTGAGTTCAGAGCTTATTATCGGAAGAAGCAGGAGGCTGCCATTACCGATAAGTAAGAGCGCTAGTGTGGTCATGAATTCTACAGCTTATCGGTAATAATAAGCTCGTGTCTTTGCGACACTATGTTTATCTTTCTTTACGAATGTCCTGCATGCTATATTGATTATATGCGATGTTAGTTGGTTCGACGCAGGAAAAGTGTTTTAAATAATTCGTCATAGGGAGTGTCTGTACAGAGAAGAGTTATTTCTGATTCTGAATCCCAGATGATATTGTAAAATCTGGATGCGTCCCCAAACATTGTTGTCAGAACTTTTTCACCTGAATAGGTCCATGTTCAGATCCGATTATCAGTGTGCTTGTCACCGTATGAAATAATGATTGTGCTATTTTTATTAAATGTAAATCTTTGCATACGAAGCGATCTTATCAGTGAATTGCGATAGCGGCTCAGTAATAGTCGAGTTGTCTACCAGCTTGGCGTTGTGGTTTATTGACATCAATTACAATATCTCTACTCCTTTTTAGTTGTTCTTTAGCCCTCGTGGTTTGTTGGATATTTTTATGAATTGCTCTATTTTGGACGACGGTAGCAATACGGTTTGTAGGCATATGGCCTATAGTGAATTGCTGGCGGTAATTATAAAAATATATAGAAATGAAGTCATTTTTGACGATTGTTGTTTGCCTCACCTGGCAGTGCGCCTTTACTCAGGCGGTGGACAATTACGCGAGAAATTCAAAAATTTCAAACGATGAAAATGCTCGTTTCGAGAAAGAGCTGAAGAAAAATAAAGACAAGGCAGAAGTGTACTGGAGGCATGCCAACATCGTAGCGGAATTTGATTTTAATGCCTATAAAACTGCCGGAGAATATTATGAAAAGGCGATATCACTCGATAAATCGAAAGTGATTTATTTTCTTGATTACATTAATTATCTACACCTCAAACTGAACGACAATGATAAAGCAAGACAGATTAATCGTAAAGCCCTAAAATTATTTCCAGATAACCAGGAGCTACAAACCAGCCTGGATAACCTGAGTAAGGCTGGAACAAATTCCGGTCCTCCGAAGGTAACAGAGAAATTTAAAGACACCGAGATGTATTATACACCAAAATCTCCGGTCACTCAAATCGTTTATACGGCAGGCGAGATGGAATTCAGAAACGGCAATTATGAAAAATCTGTTCTTTGTTATCTGAAGGCCTTGGAAATGGAACCCGAGTTTATAGACGCGATGGATAATTTAGGGAATAGCTATCGTTTTTTAAATAAATTTGACAGCGCAGAATATTGGTATAAAAAGTCTGTCAACCTTTATCCGGAAGGTTATATAGCCCATCAGAATCTGGCCATCGTTTATTTTAGCACAGGGCGATTAGAGGATGCTATAAGCGAATATGATGTATTGGTAAAATTAGATCCTCAGAATCCGGAGGGATACTTTGGAAAAGCGAATGCTAACATTCAACTAATGAATGGAAATGAAGTAGTAGCTCAGGCGCAAAAGGCTCGTGAACTTTATAAAATCAATAACAACGATTACGAACGAGACGCTGTATATCTGATTGGTGTGGGATATTATTTGCAAAATGACAATGAGTCTGCGAGAAAGTATTTACTGGAAGCGCAAGAGATGGGCGTTCAAATCCCAGATCAATTAGCCGGAATATTGAAGCCATAGAACAAAGAGGATTACTTGCCAAACACCTCTCTCCTACCCTTCAGCTTCGTAATAGCCTGATGAATCAGGTTATACACCGTCTTGATCTTAAGCGACATGATCTCTGCCACTTCCGGATACGACAGCTCGTCAAAGTAAATAAGAAAAATAGCCTCCCGTTGTTTCGGGGTAAGCGAGCTGATCTCCTCGGTTAGCCGCTTGCGCAACTCTAGATCTATCTGCTCGCTCAGGTAGTGCGATTTGTGTGACAGCTCGATTTCGAAGGATGATTCCACCTCGCTGATATCGACGGTGGGGTTTTGCCTGGCCAGCCGGCGAATGATCTCGCGGCGGAGGCATGTATAGAGATAGAATTTGATGCTTTTTACCTGGTCGTTCAGACCCTGGCGACGATTCCAGAGTTCGATAAAGAGGTCCTGGATGGCGTCTTCTGTAATGGCTGCGTCGTGAGAGATCTTGCTGCCGTAGTTATAAAGCTTATCAAAGTAACGGGTATAGATCTCGCCTAATGCGCGGCGGTCCCCCTTTAAAAGGCTTCTCCAAACGGTGTTGTCCTCAACCGGTCCGGTCTCTAATCCCGGCTCTCCCCCGATACGCTGCAATCGCACCATGTTAAGTGTAGGTTTTACATTTAAACGTAAGTACGAAAATTTCAACCGAAACTTCAAACGATTGCAAGATTTAGGTTTACTTATGGCTAAATCAGGCTAAAACGCTTATTTTCAGCGGAAACGGATGGCCTTACAGACGTAAGGTTTCTAAATAAAAAGAGGGGTCGGGAACCAATCATCCCTTCCCCTCTCGCTATTTAACCCATGCAAAGGTTCTAGTTGTAGCCCGTATTCTGACCGAATTCTTGTGCGTTAAGCAATCCGTTTAATTCGTCTATGGATATAGGTCTCACATAGAAATTCTCGTTAAGTACGGTCGGAATGTCCGGGTTGGATTCAACACGTTCGATGAGCTTCTTGGTACGCTTCAAGTCGAACCAGCGCTTATGCTCACCCGCAAATTCGCGGGCGCGTTCATCCAGGATGAAGTCGAGCGTAACATCACCCGCACCAATCTGCATATCGGCGGTGTGGTCCACCGGCGTTTTGATAGCAGCACGTGTTCTGATGGCATTGATGTGATCAGCGGCGGCACCGGTTTCGCCGAGCTGGAATTCAGCTTCCGCGGCGATCAGGTACATCTCCGCCAGGCGCAATACGATAACATCGTTATAGCCAGGCTGCGTATTGGTCACCGTTCTGTTAAAGTCCCTGAACTTCTTCAATGTGGGGAAGTTTTGGCACCGTGGATTGATAGCGTAGTTCTTAGTGGCGAGATACATGGAGTCTACGTCGTATACGAGGTAGGGCTTCAGTTGTTTATTCGGCACCGGCTTTTTAGACGTGTATATCGCGGTGTCACCAACTTTGATGACCTGACCTGCTACACTGGGATCTTTCGGAACCCCCGCGCCACCATAAACAGTCGCCAGGTTACTGCTTGTCCACGTGAAAGCGTTGTTTTCAAACCATACCTGCTGGAATGAACCTGCATAGCGGCTATCCATCGTTTCGTCGAACATATCGAGTAATGCCTTTGTGGGGAGCATTACCGGGCTGTTAGCGCTACCGCTAAGCCCGTTTTCGATCGACAGAGTCAGACCCACAAAGTTAACGTACGGTGTCTGGTAGGTCGCGTGGATACGGTTGCCGTTCGCGTCATAGTTGTATGCCGGAGTCGTTGAATTGGCAATAACAAACAGGGCTTCGCCACCGGCTTTGCCGGCAGACTTGTTACCTGCGGCTGAAGCCCAGAGATCTCCAAATTTGGGAGTCAGTGCTACCTGAAACTCGGCCTGTCTTGTGATAACTTCGTTAGCGGCATCTCTTGCTTTTGCAAAATAGGTCGGTCCATCTCCATAATAGGCTCTGGAAAGATATACCTTGGCCAGGAATCCCAGTGCGGCCTTTTTGCTTGCGCGACCGTATTCGGTTTTCCAATCGTTTGGTAAGTAATCTACGGCTGTCAGCAGGTCGCTGATCATGAGATCGTAGAAAGCAGTAACAGAGCTGCGTTGTGCTGTTAATTCAGCGGTTGTAGTAGAATGATCACGTAAAATAACGTTACCCCATGTTTCTACAACGTGCCAGTAATAGAACGCACGTAGAAAGCGCAGTTGCCCTTCATATCCTTTACGTTGTGTATCGTCTGTAAATGTAACACCGCCTATTGCGTCAAGACCGGCATTACACACATTGATGCCCGAGTAAAGTGATTTCCAGGTGCTCTTGATATAGTTTGTTGATGAGTTTAGCGCCTGGTATTTCGAAAGCTGAGATACCCAACCCTTGTTGGCCCAGATATCGGTACCGGCTTCTGACATCATCAATCCATCCTCTTTGCCGTACCAATAGCGAGTCTCCGAATAAGCACCGTTTACAGCGGTAGCAAAACCTTCGGGGGTCGACCAGATCTCTGTCGTGGTAGCATTCGAGGGGTTATATTCATCCAGATTACATGAGGTACTAGCAACTGCCAGCGCGATGGCTACAATAGCTCTCCGTATATATGTATTCTTTATCTTTTTCATAATAATGTTTTTAATCACGTTCAGGTAATTAGAAATCCACGTTCACACCAAAAACATAAGTTTTGCTGATCGGATACGTTTCGTCACCGCCACGTTCGGGATCATAATACTTTACGAGATGGCTCTTGGCTTTGGTGAGCAAGTTCGATCCTGTAACATAGAATCTCACACGACTGATAGACAGCTTGCTAAGGACGGCCGAAGGGAGCGTGTAACCGAACGTTACATTCTTTACTTTGAAATAAGAACCGTCTACAAAATTAAGGGCGGTATAACCGGTATAGCCGGCATAAGAGCCCATGTTTGCGTAGTTCTTGTTCGGACGAGGGAAGTCGTTCGAAGGATTTTCAGGAGTCCAGTAATTGAAGTAGGCCGGCCCGTTCTGTACACCATCCGGGCTGAAACGACCAAGCCATTTGGCGTTGATCATCTGTCCCCAACGTGCAAAGAGGAATACTCCTAAATCGAACTGTTTATAGGTAAAGTTGTTCTGGAGGCCCATTACCCACTTCGGAACAGCCGACCCAATGTACACACGGTCTTTGGTGTCAATAATGTGATCGTCATTCTGATCTTTCATCTTGAGGTCTCCGGGTACATATGCCGCCGTAGAAGCGCTCACAGGATGGTAAGTGCTGGCAATGTCTGCTTCACTGGTTTGCCATACGCCTTGTTTCTCGTAAGTATAGAACGATTTGATAGGACGCCCAATCAGCAACGAGGCATCATCTGCAGAGCTTATAATGTCTTTTCCATTAAGAAGCTTTTTGATCTGTTCCTTGTTCTTTGTAAACGTCGCTGTCGTAGTCCATTTGAACTTATCCGTAGTGATGTTACGTGAGGTAATAGAGATCTCTATACCCTTGTTCTGGCTTTCAGCTATGTTCTGGAAGATCGTGCCAAGGCCGGTGGATACAGGCAGGTTACGTTCGTATAGCATATTTGAGGTAACCGCTTTATACACGTCGATAGTTCCAGTGATGATACCATTCAGTACCTCTACATCCAAACCTAAGTTGGTAGTGGCCGTGTTTTCCCAGCCCAAATTGGCATTACCCACTCTGCCCTGGAATTGATACTGAAGATTTTGAGCATCGCCAAAATAGCTATTGTTAAGAGCGTTAAGCGTGCTCTGTGTACCGTACACAGGAATAGCATAGTTACCTGCTTTACCATAGCTGGCACGCAGTTTCAGGTGACTCACTTTTTCGCTCAGGCCAGAGAAGAACTCCTCATCACTGATAGTCCAGCCCAATGCCGCTGAAGGGAAGAAAGCCCAGCGATTATTGGGCGACAAACGGGATGCACCATCGTAACGACCAGACAACGTGAGGAGATACTTGCCTTTGTAATTATAGTTTACGCGGCCGGCAAATGCCAGGTTCTTCCAGCCCTGATAAGGTGAACCGATCGTGCCCACGGTGGTTCCCGAAAGGCCATAGAATAGCTGCTGGGCAGCGTATTGATTTGTTCCGTTCGCAAAAGTCTGATCCTGATCGCTCTGGATATAACTTGTAACACCGGTTATGCCGAAGTTGTGGCCGCTTTCAAACTCCTTTGAATAGTTCAGGATGTTATCCCAGTTGAAAGATCTGGCGAAAGTTGTCATCGACGAAGAAACCGACGGCTTGCCGGCAAGGGCCAGCGATGTTTTATCTTGGTACTTACCCTGACGGGTTGTTGCCAGAGTAGCGCCAAAGTTAGAGCGGAAGGAAAGACCTTTCAAAGGCTTGATCTCAAGATAAGCGTTTGTTAACAGGTTCGTTCCGATCTGGTTATCACGATAAATATTCGGAGTTCTTTCATCAGCCAACGGGCTGTATTTCGTAGCGTCGAAATCCACAGGGGTTGCTCTGATATTGCCGTTCGCATCGTAAGGAGACGCGAAAGGAGTAGTAGTCAGCGCAGCAGACAGAGGATCTGAACGGCTATCCTGCTTAGAATAGTTAATCTGGTTTAACAAGCCAACTTTGAACCATTCGCTTACTTCATGATCAAGATTTACGCGAAGGTTGTAGCGCGAATAATCCTGATTTTTAAGCATTCCTTGTTCATTGTAGTAGCTGGTTGAAGCAAATACCTTTGTTTTCTGCGTACCCGATGTGAGCGATACAGAGTGGCTTTGCTGACGACCATCGTGAATAACCTTGTCAACCCAGTTAACATTTTGTCCCGCTTGATAAGCTGTCCATTCACCTGCGCTGAAGATCGATTGATCATCGGCGGGGCTTGCCCACAGGCCAGCCGTGCGGTATGCTTCTCTTCTCATTTGAACATAAGCATCACCTGTTCTCGCTTCCGGGAATTGATATTTGTTGACACCGTAGAATCCCGAGTATGATACCTTTGTTCGGCCTTCAGAACCTTTTTTGGTAGTTACGATTACAACACCGTTTGAACCCATGGCACCATACATAGCGGTAGCCGAAGCATCTTTCAATACTTCTACAGATTCGATGTCGTTCGGGTTGATGTTAGTCAAATCGCCTCCCAGGGGAAGCTGAACACCGTCTACCACGTAAAGCGGCGTGGTTTGCACGCTATTGATAGAACGGTTACCACGAATAATAATAGTGCTGGAAGATCCGGGAGCACCAGTAGTACGCGTAATGTCCACACCGGCAACGCGGCCTTGCATAGATTCTACCGCGTTATGTGTCGGTGTTAATGTAAGCTCAGCAGTCTTAACAGATGCCACTGAACCCGTCATGTCTCTTTTCTTTACAGTACCGAAACCCACTACCACAACTTCGCTCAGTGTGCTGATATCCGGCACTAGGTTGACGTCAATAGCTGTACGGCCGTTAACCGGAACTTCTTCCGGCATATAACCGATAAATGAATAGACCAGAATACCTGACGTAGTCGACAGATCCGGAACAACCAATGTGTATTTACCATCAGCATCCGTAGCCGTACCGATTGTAGTACCTTTGATAATGACACTCACACCCGGAAGCGGAGTGTTTGTCTCATCAAGAACCTGACCGGTAATTGTAATCGGATCAACATCCGCTTCAAAAGCCGCATTCAGTACATCCTCTTCTTCAGTTTTGGCTTCTCCGGCAGTTTTGCCTTCAACCATAACTTCTTCGGCAGAATCATTTCCGGTAGCCGCAGCCTTCCGCTGACGCTTAATCATAATCTGGTCACCCTGTATTTTAAAGGTAACCGCCGGATCGGCTTTCAAAAGTTCTGTAACAAGCGCGCCGATAGACACGTTATTTACATCAACCGACACCTTTTTGTTTTCGTCTACCAGCTTGTTGCTGTAGAAGAAACGGTAGTCGGTTTTGGCTTCGATGTCGCGCAAAACCTCTTTCAGGGGCTTGCCGTTAGCATGAAGACTGATTTTGCCCACCGTGTCGGCAGCTTGTAGCTGGAACGCAGAAAGCGAAATCACCAGGAACATCAGCATAAATCGAGAGGGTAAGGTCCGCGAAAATTGTCTACTAAAAGGGCATAGCTGCCCCAGTAAAGTTTTTTTCATAACTTTGCATGGTTAATAAAAATGAGTAATGATCATTTGTTAATGGCCATGAAGCTCGGCTTGAGCGCCATGGTGTAAGGTCGGGAAGTGGGTCCAATCACTTTCCGATCCTTTTGCTTAAGAGTAGTAACTATCTCTTCATTGGCATCCGGGTTTTAGTAGCTGGGTACTTATATAGTTCCATCGTTCTAG
>JAABUG020158269.1:0-10456 GCA_011319215.2 Scortechinia acanthostroma | reverse complement strand
CCCTCGCTATCCTGGGAGGTGTGTACGGTCTCCAGGCCATCATTTTTATCGTCAAACGGCAGTGGCAGCATATCGGGTGGATGATTATCTACATCATGGCCTTCCCGATCTACAACTTTATCCTGCCTCTGTATGCATTCTGGAAACAGGACGATTTCAGCTGGGGCAGTACCCGTATTGTCCTTGGAGAGAAGGGCACCAAGCGGGTTGTAGCAGTGGAGGATGAAGTATTCGATCCTCGGAGCATTCCTCTCCAACGCTGGGATGACTACGCCCTGGCGAACAACCTTCCAGGCCGTCGTGGCGACTACGGCGTCAGCCAGGAGAAGATGTACGGCCGCTACGGAGACGAGGCAGCCATGGAGATGGATGACCTTCATTCGACCTATTCCTCGGTGAAGCCGGCATCTACCATCCTCACCGGATTTCCTCACGGCCGGCACTCGAGTCCGTACATGCCACCGCAATCGCCAGCTCCATTCGGCGGGAACGTTCCGGGCAACCGCAACTCGCATCTCTCGAGCTTTACCAGATATACCGACAACCCCCACCAGCGGAATATGTCAGTGGGCAACCTCAGCCACTACCAGGATAGCCCTATGGGCGTGAGTCGGCACAGCGTGGGACTCATGCAGAGTACAGACAACCTGCTGGGGGTAGCGCGACAGAACTCACGCAGTCCCCTCGGCGGCGGCCTGAACTCGAGACCGGTTAGTGCGTTCGACTTCCGGACTGGTGGTACCGGACCGGATGAGGGCGCCATCACAGAAGCGATCCGCAGCTGTCTAGCAGAGGTGGACCTGGACACGGTGACTAAGAAGCAAGGTGAGTTATTTTCCCCATATATTGGTATTCTTCCCTAATATCTTTCTAGTTCGTGCTTTGGTAGAACAACGGCTCCAGACGACCTTGACTGGCGATAAGAAGGCGTTCCTCGACCGCCAGATTGACCACGAGCTGGCCAACATGTGAGGTCGTGTCTCAATTATCTTTCATCTGCGTTCATTCTGAACAAAAACACTCCTATTTAATATGCACTGTACCACGGCAAGAGAAGCTATGTCGCAAATAACATTTCGGTATGGCATGCATGGCGTTTGGGGGAAATTTTTCAAGCAGCAGCATATAGCCAGCGGTCATTACGTATTTGGTGATGGGCTGTTAATACTGAGTCGATGCCTATAGTTTTTGCATTTATGTTTGTGGATTCATGTATGTATCGAGAGAAGGCATTCCCTGTGCCTGTGGATAGAGAGAGTCTTCTACATATTAGTATCAGCCATGTCAATACACGGAATTGGAGAACATGCATCCAATCATCTTGTCATCACAATCTTGTCTGCAGTCAACTTCTGGTGTGGCACATGAGGTGGGGTAAGCACCATCTCAGTTTGTACTCTTCTATCCTGCCATATCAGCAAATATATATATACAGCGATCACCAACACCATCCTCTCAAACGCTTAGATCTACTTCTCCATCACCATAATACTCCCCTACTCACCAGCAAACCAACAATACAATGTCCACCCAACCCCCACCACCACCACCAGGTGGTCAACACCAACAACCCCCAGCCTCACCAACCCCCTCCCAACGCACCCTAGAAGCCAAAGCAGCATTTACCGCCTCCCTCCGCTCCGCCGGCGCAAACTACGACGCCTCACTGCGCGAGCGCACACGCACACTGCACGAGAACGCCGCTGCGCTCGACAAGCAGGAGGCAGAGCTGGCGCGCACGACGGCAGACCTTGCCCGGCAGAATGAGCAGTGGGGGAAGGTGGCTGATACCGCGCGCGAAGGGCTTAAGGAGATTGGGGATGTGCAGAATTGGGCGGAATTGATTGAGAGGGATTTGTTGGTTGTGGAGGAGATGTTGAGGGAGGTTGAGGGGAGGGAGGGTGAGGATGGGGTGGGAGATGGAGATGGAGAGGGGGAGGAGGGGAGGATGGGGATGGATGGGAAGGGGAAGGGGAAGGGGAAAGGGAAGGGGAAGGGAGAGGAGGAGGGGAAGGGGGGGTGGTTGAGGTGGTGGTGATTTTGAGTCCTTTGGTCTTGGTTGGATATGAAGTACGTGAACGGCGTGCGGCCTTTGCATGGTCTATATTGAGCATGTCAATACCTGGTGACGCCTCTGATCACCGACCTTGGGAACTGATTTTGTAGATGGAAGTCGGCCGGTTGTGGGTTATTCTGAAGTAAAGGGGACATTGCCTCTATGAATGTCGAGGACGATATCCCGTCCTCATGCCTTTCAAGGCAAATTATATACTTCACCAAATGAGCTATCCAAAAGAAAAACCCAAAATCTGTGCACAGATTCTATACCTCAGCATCGGCATCGGCCTCTGCTGTGTCTTCCTTTTCCGCGGCGCTCATTTCCCCCATCTCTTGGTAATAGTTCCTCCATACATCCAAGCGGTCGGCCTCGATCCGGCTACTTTCCTCGTCTCCCTCATTGTCATACCCAGATTCATCCCATTCATCCCATTCGTTCCATTGACCCAGAGTCATCAAATGCCGCATGGTTGGTCGTCCATGGGGACAATTCCATGGTTTGTCGATCGTCCCCATGTTCCTCACAACCCGGACCATCTGTGTCTGGGTCAAAGACTTACCGATCATGATGCTGGATCGGCAGGCTCGCATCGCAAACATCTTGCGGACTTTACTCGGGCGTGGGATATGGGTCTGCACGGCAGACCCGCTGCTGCTGGTTGCTGGCGTCTCGGACAGCAGAACAATGAGTTCTTCCAGATCCCGTACACCGAATACAACCTCCTTGCTCAGCGGCAAGGAGATCAGCTTGCAGCGCTGGCCGATGGGCTCGTTGCCGCTGTCGTCGACTTCGACCACGAATCCGTTCTTCTCCAGCGCAGATCGATTCTCGATTACAATCTCCTCCTCGACTGCGGTGAGGTCGAGTCGTTTGGGCTGGACAAGGCGCTGATTCTGTACCACCGTCTCAGCTTGAAGTCGCTCGAAATTGAACTTTTCGTCCGAAGCATGCTGGTCAATAATGAAAAGCTCATCCTTGGACTCAGCGGAGCCGTCTTCCGAGGACCGGGTGGCGAGGATGAATCCGAGGTTGAATTGCCCAATAATGCGCATCCTGGCGAAATCGTCCTTGCTGACCGTCAGTGACAACCGTTCTTCTGCTGTGACTGTCGCGGCTGTCGCAGTGTCCTCCTGAGAATTGTCCACATCCCTTCTATAGGAACGGAGGCTGTGCTGAACCTTTTTCATCTGGCTCTCAATCCTAGAGAGCGACCCGTCAATGGTGCTCACCAGACGTGTTGTAGAGTCACGATGAGCAGCCCCTTTGTTCAGCTTGTTCGCACGGTGGATATTATTCTCCTGAGGCAACACTGCTTTTTCCTCTGCTTGTCGAATGAGCCGCTGCACCTCCGCTTCTTCGTGTTTCTTCTTCTCCTCATCATCCATCATCTCCGCAGCTGTAGCTTCGGGCCCGTTGAGCTCATCATCAGGCACCTCTGTGGAGCGATCATCCTCCTGATCGGACGGACAAAATGATCGGGAGCCGTCTTCGGAATCGCCGTCCATGATCTCTTCATCTTCCCCTCTTTCCTCCTCCTCTTCCTCGCCCTCCTCCTCCTCCTCCTCCTCCTCCTCCTCCTCCTCCTCCTCCTCCTCCTCCTCCTCCTCAGCATCACTGCTAGCTTGCTCTATCTGTGATCCTGGAGCTGCAAAGGCTCTCATATGTTTGCCAAAGATATTAGGACGAGAGGGAGTGTGAATCCTCCTCTTGCGCTCCAAGCCTCCACCGGTGGAATCAATTGATCCTCCGGCCCTTTTCCTAGGTATTCCGCTTCCTACCATGGACGTAATTGTCTTGTTGCCAATTGTGATAGTGGCAACTTCAGCCGGTATACGTCTGGGTCGCATTCGATCGAAGGCGTTCTGTATGACATTGGGTGTCTCCTCCATTAAATCTGTTTGAGTTGAGGGGATGTGTTGCCGATAAAGCTCAGAATCGTCCTGTGGCGTAGACTGCTCTACGGCGTCCTTCGGTGACTCTCGTTCCTTGTCTGACACCTTAGAAAGTTGAGGCGTTTCATGGGATGGTGTGCCACCCTCGGGAACGAACAATTCACCGTCAACCGTCCTTGTGACGGATTCAGCCCGACCGGAAGGGGTATTTGGCACTGCGGTTGAAACCGGTTGCTCTGACTCCTCTCTGCGGACAGGAGACGAGGATGGAGTCGACCGTTTCTGTTGTGCGCCGAGGTTACTCAGAAAGCTTTTCAGCTTAGCCTGGGAGCTCGGCTGACTCGATTCCGCACCTTCTTCATCAGCGGGGTGGTCTGGCTCTCCTGCCATAGCTTCCTTCTCGCTTGGAACCCTGCGAGGTGTACGTGCCTCCATTATTCCCAACTGCTGTTTCGGAACAACTTGCTTATAGCCAGGTATTTGAGACTGAGGAACAGTCTGATCAGTCGCTTCGAACATTTCCGTAAGAGACTGCTTCAGAGAATCGATCAATGCTCCCGCATCATGCAGCAGGATTGTGCGTTTATCAGGAGAGACATTCACATCATAGGCATTGGTGTCCATATGGAAGTCCGCAAAGACGAAGGGAGACTGCGACACATTGAAAGACTTGTAGACCTCATTGAATGCCTTTGCAATTTGCGGCAGACCACAGGGGCGGGAATTCACGAAGAACATCTGACGATCAGGCGTTTGCCTTCCTTCACCGAATACCGGACGAGAGATGTGCCCTTTGACCTTGATTGTATGGAGCTCCCCTTCAGCCGTCCGCTTTCCAGCAGCGGATGGCTCAAATTCCAAGGTCAAATCGAGAGGGATGAGCGCCAACAGCGTTTTCGCGCCGTAGACATTCGCAATATTCTCCTTCGTGGTCTGGTTGCCATTCGTCGAGAAGACCACCACGTTCCGATTCTTTCCCACAGTATTCCGGACGCTGAAGCGCACCCCCGTGCTAATGCAGGCATAGGCATGGAGCAGATTCAAGACCTTTCCATACTCTCTTTTGATGTTCTTTTCCAACTCCCGACGGCGCACGGGGAGTTTCTTGAACAGCCCTTCCACCGACGCTGTTGTGCCCTTTTGGCCCGCGACTATTTGGGTCTTCGACAGCTTCCCCGATGTTTCGAACTCGAGCTTAGTCGCCTTAGGAGCTTGGTTGGCTTGGGCCGTGACGATGCGGAAATCGGCTAGAGCGCATAAGGACGAGAGAGCTTCGCCTCGGAAGCCGAAGGTGTGTAAGCGGGAGAGATCCTCGAAGGACGACAGTTTTGACGTATAATGTTTCAGAGCTACCAAAGGTGAGCAATACTTCACAGTCAGACCGAAACCTATCCTAGAGAAGCTTACCGACGTTCTCGTAGTTCTCCGGTGAAATTCCGCTCCCATTGTCTTGTACCTCGATCGACTCCAGCCCGTTGTTCTTGAAACGGACCTCTATGTCCAGAAAAGCAAGAGTGTGTCAATATGCTATCGCAGGGCATATCCTTGATGGTTTTCATGATCCTACCGATTGATGTAGCGCCAGCATCAAGGCTGTTTTCGACCAATTCCTTCACAACGGAGCACAAATCGACAATCACCTGACCGGATTGAATCTGGTGAACCTGGACGCCAAACAAGAAGATTAGCTAACCTGACGCTTTTCTACCAGAAACGAAGAAGTTTAAGCATACCGAACGGGCCTCGATGGCCTTGATGGTCGCCATAATCATCCCATGGTGGCGCCAGTTACGTTGACGCGGGATTATGCGCGTCCCTCGGCCACTTTACGCGGAGTTCGTTATCAGTGGCTGATAAGCTAATCTACCTCGTCTTTATATTGTCTAATATCGATGTGCGACTACAGATCCCAAATTCGACTACAGTGATGATCTGACGGCATGGTAATCTGACAAATTTCTTGCATCTAATGCTCGAAACGATAAAGGATGAAGCAATTGCTATACATATAATGCGACACGGGTGAATACGGGTGCCCTTTGCTCAGACGCCAAACTCCCAGAAAAATCATCCAATTGATGAATGAGGAACAATGCCCTTCAGCCTAATAGATATCGAAACGATCGGGCAGAAGGACGGGGGCAATCAAGGTCCACAGGTAGATCGCATAGCACACCCAAGCGCTGATGATCTTCACCCAGCTAGCCCAGTATGTTCTACCCACAGGTGCAAAGTCCTCTGTGGTCTCAGGATCGAGATTCTGGGTCAGCAGGGTAGCTACCCAAGTCGTAGCCAGGAAAAATATAATGTGGAAAAGAGAGTAGTTGTATTGCGTCGAGCCCCTCTCGTCGTCCTGAGTATTATACTCATCGGACTCATCGTCACTCTCGTCCAATGCACTAGCTGGCAAAGCACCGCTCTCCACAGCAGCACGAAGAGCCTCGGCACGCATCTCGCGGCGACTGGGCTGCTGAGTCACGAGGCCATGTTCGTTGTCGTCTGTTCTCAACTGCGCGTACTGCCCATGGCCGGCTTGAGACCCTAACATAAGGCTTTGGGTGGCGGCACGGGTCGTGGTATATGCGATAGTCGCCATAGTGACAATAGCGCCCAGAACGACGGTGGCCGTTCGCGTGCCTCGGGCGCGGATCAGAGGGTTGCATTGGCGGTCATCAGGTTCCATCGCAAGGGCAGACACGGTCAAGTATGTGCAATAAACCGCCACCACTGCTGCTTGCGCCAACCCAGCCCGAGGATTGGACTCCTGCACCACAGGTTGAACGGACACAGCCGAGATGATGAGAAAGACAATGAGGTTGATCTGTGAAGTCGTATAAGTTCATGGAAGTCTTGGTTCATCTGGAGGGAACTAAACTCACCGTAATAGCTGCTTGATTCATAGAGCAATGTTGCTTAGCGAAGAACACATACATCAGGACGGTCATCGCAATCGATGCAATGTACATGCCCAGCGTTGAGCCTATGAGCAGTCCACGCCACAGCCGAGAATCGTTATCCTCAATCTTCTGCAGGCAGAGTTCGGCCCACGAGTGCGCCAGATCCACCAGAAGAATGAGTCCAAGAAGGAGGAAGAGCATCGCACAGAAGAAAGCGATGTAATGACCGTACACGAGGAAGAAGGACTCCGGGATGAAGAACGACATCACCACAAGGGCAATCCATAAGATGATCTTGGGTCCCCAGAAACCATTTTGCAGAACAGCCCGACCATTTTTAGACGATTGCACGCCAAGCAACATAAAAGCGAGAATGAGATGGAAGAGGCCGAGACCGAAGTTGATACGATGGACCGCCACCCAACCATGACACTCTTTCCCGTCGCATTTTATTTCCATGTAATCTAGCGTCAGATGCTCCAACTTCTTCATGGCCCACGGTGTGAGCATTATCCAGGAAACGATCGAGTTGATCAGGAGAATGAATGCATAAGCGATTCTTGTCATGATACTGTTTGATTCGGCGAACAAGCGTTAGCAAGTAGTTGATTCTCCTCACTCTCTTCAACTGATTTCAACACAGGAAAGTTACCTATTCTGAAACTTTCCGCACGCACTGCAGACCGCCGAACATGTTGCGGCTCCGCAACACGAAGTTGCGACAGTGATGAGCTACTCCAGATGTCAGTGTACCTATCTGAAGACTTCACCAGTGACAACATACCGTACTGGCGCTCGGGATGGCCAGCAGAGGCAAGGACAATAGAGCTCCCATGTTGTTGTAACCTTTGAGACTGTATTAGGTGTCCCAAGAATATGTATGGCCTTCGAACCGAAGGAGATGAAGGGGGTGCGATGCAGCTCAAGGTGGCTGCGATCAGGCGGCTGGAATTGGGAGATGCCGCTATCGTCATGGCGCATCAGGTGACCGCCTTTCCCCCAGTCGCCTGAGTCACGTGAGTGCATACGTAAGCTCACGTTATCGGCGATAACGATTTGACGTTGGACGATAGCGATACCTCTCCAAGTCGTAGTAGTTCCCACTTCAGGCCACTCGACCTCTCTCCTGACTCCAACTGTTCCGCTCATTATCACTTTCATAATCTCTCTCCTTTGGTTACTTCCTCTGTCCCTATTTAATTGTCTAATCACACCTAGCAGACAGTTCACTGGCATGAACTCGCTCTGGTTTGTCCATCGCCAGTAGATCTTTCTTGGCGATCACTCTCCAACTCCTATCTATATCGCAGGCTATCCCTTGGCATCTGTGGCCAGGTTGATATCTGCTCCCTGCTTCTGCAGAAATCATCTGAAGGCCTCCTTTAAGAAACTCATGTTTTACAATTGAGTCTCGACAGTCAGTGCGCCGATTGATAGCTATGACGGGCTCAATTCATCAGTCGAGGCGGATAATATCCGTTATCGCTGGGACTCTCGCGGCACTCGCCTGCGGTACTAATGTACGACCATCTGTCTGTTGATTTGCAATTGTTCTTCGTCTGTCAAAAGCATCATCGTAGAGTACATGCCAATTGCTGAGTTTCGAACAGTATGCATATTCCGCATGGGAACCTCAATTCGCGGAACGGATGAAGCTCTCATCAACGGAGAGTAACTTAATTGTAAGCAATTCGGTCTGCATTCCTCGAGTCATAAAAACCAAATCTCACTTCTACCAGGGTGCCGCAGGTAATCTAGGCATGTATGCGTCAGGAATCCCTTTGGGATTATTAACAGACGCTCGAGGACCACGTCTTTCAACAATCTTGGGAGCCATCACCCTCGGCGCCGGGTATTACCCAATATATCAAGGTGAGGCTTATGGATTTTGTTCGCTGGTGGACCTTAGACTGATGTATCCGAAAACAGCATATGTGCATGGGGAAGGGTCGCTGGGGGTGGCAATGCTGTCCTTTTTCTCTTTTCTCACTGGCTTTGGAAGCTGTTCGTCCTTTTCTGCATCTATCAAGACAGGTACGTATAAAGAACAAGCGTGTCTATTGTGGTGCAATTGCTGAGACTCACGGGAAACAGCGGCTTCCAACTTCCCAGATCATCGAGGCACAGCAACGGCGTTTCCCCTGGCTGCATTCGGCCTGAGCGCCTTCTTCTGGTCTAACGTGTCTGCGATTATCTTCAAGGACGACACAGGCAAATTCCTCCTTCTTTTGGCCCTAGGAACCTTCTTATTAAACGTTGTCGCTATACCATTCCTCCGTATCCTGCCACCCCCTGGCCCATACCAGCCCTTGTCACATCAGAGGGACGCCACCGTCGAATCCCGGCCGTTGCGTACTACTAGGTCCACTGAACTACGATCTTCTTATCAGGAAGAGTATGATGAAGCAGGTACGCAAAGTTCTTGTGTCTTTGAAGCACAGCCCCACGCGCACGCCCGATCACCCTCACTCGCCTCGAATTCCCACCATCATCATGTCAATAGCCTGGACTCCGACGAGACATCTTCCTTGGTGTCTAAACCGACCTCGAGGCTGTCTCGAGATACCCTGGATCGATTCCGCGCAGATGAAGAGCTGCCCCATCTGACTCCCGACTCACCTCACCCAGACGTTAGAGGCTTGGCAATGCTGCCAAAAGTAGAGTTCTGGCAACTCTTCCTCACAATGGCGCTTCTTTCTGGAATTGGATTAATGACTATCAAGTTGGTGCCCTTCCTTACCCTCATTCTTATGACCCCCTTAAGCCGAATACTAATTCTTGATTTTTATTAGTAATATTGGCAACAGTGTAAGGGTATCTCCTGCTACTGTCCACCTGCTTTTCTCTAACGTCTTGTAGGCCAAAGCTCTCTGGCAACATTACGATGACAGTGCGGACTCCAAGTTCATTCATCAGCGACAGGTCATGCATGTTTCCACCTTGTCTATTGGCAACTTCATCGGCCGCCTTTTGAGTGGTATGTCGCCGTTCATCTGTCCATGAAAATGCTTTTGAGACTATATTTAACCTTATCTATAGGCATTGGGTCTGACATGCTAGTCAAGAAGTTGAACATGTCCAGATTCTGGTGCTTGTTCATTTCTGCAACGGTCTTCACGGGCACACAACTTGCAGGAGCCGCGATCTCGAACCCTAATCAGTTGGTGGTAGTTTCAGGTTGCACCGGCGTTGCATACGGATTCCTTTTCGGTGTCTTCCCTTCGCTGGTAGCTCATACATTCGGAATTGGAGGTCTCTCTCAGAACTGGGGAGTGATGACCCTTGCACCAGTTTTTAGTGGCAACCTTTTCAACCTAATCTACGGCCGCATCTATGATAGGCACTCGGTCGTTGCCCCCGATGGCGAGCGAGAGTGCCCGGACGGCTTGGCCTGTTATCAAGGTGCTTACTACACGACTTTCTTCTCTGGCGTTGCCGGAATCGTTGTGTGCCTTTGGAGTATCTGGCATGAGTACCGGATCCACAAAGCCTTTCACAGAAAGGTCGAACATGACCGTCTGGCTTGATAGCTTGCGAATTCAATCAGGCCAGACATTTGTGTCGTCGCTTTCTGTCTGTCGTCCCATTATCCTTCCTCACATTCTCTA
>JAABUG020158158.1:0-10600 GCA_011319215.2 Scortechinia acanthostroma | reverse complement strand
GGATATTCAAGCTATTGAACGGCCCAACGGGAAAGCTCAAGTGTTTATTATTTTAAGAAGGAATTTTTATTCCCATGGCTGTGCAGTGAGACCGGCAATGATCACGGCAGAGAAAAGCGCCGTGCGAAAAAAGCGGACGTGAATCCGCGCCAGTTCTTCCATCGCGAACACCATTCCGCCAAGCGGTGTGTTGAAAGCCGCCGCCAGACCGGCCGCAGCGCCCGTAAGGATAAAACTTTGCCTGGATAATTTGGGCCACGAAGCAGGAATCAGCCGGTTGGTGATTCTGAAAATAGAACCCGCGATCTGAATCGTCGGGCCTTCGCGTCCGATAGCGCCACCACCAATTACCATGATAACACTGGAGGCGATCTTGGTAAGGATGATCCTAAGGCTCAGCAAAGATTTTACTTTGTCATCGTTTTTGGGAGTGGCCAGCTCTATGGCGGCCATGACCTGCGGAATGCCGCTGCCCCGCGCGTGCGGCGCAAAAAGCTGAACAATACCCCAGGCAACGAAAAAACACAAGGGGGTCAGCAGGAAAATAATACCACGGTTCCAGTGAAGCAGGTACTGGAGGATATTCTCACCATAGCCGAACAGTCGGGTGTAGAGAACGGCCACCAGACCCGTTACCAGGGAAGCCATCCAGAAAGGAAAAGCCTGCAAAACATTGATCCGCAGACGTTGCGTGCCCAGAAGGTCAAAGAGGAACTTTAATTTCTTGCGGGTGCGGCTCAGCGCATTTTTCATCTTTGCAAAGGTATTCAATATCAGGCATGTTCTTTTCGGATACCAGCCTGCTTGCCATCTGTCTTTTGGTGTGTACAGCCATGGCATTGGCTGATAAGAATCGCCACAGCATTTAAGACGGCATCGGAACAGATGATTTTATTTATCTTTCCTTAAATGAATCGGCCCGGATGCTGCCAGAAATAAATGAACAGGAACGCCTGCAAGTCTTATATGGGTATGAGATCATGGATTCTCTGCCTGAAGAGGATTATAATAATATTACAGCTCTGGCTTCCCAGATCTGCGGTACGCCTATTTCGCTGATCAGTCTTATCGATGACAGCCGGCAGTGGTTTAAATCTTCTTTTGGAATCGATGTGAAGGAAACGCCGCGGCAGTATGCTTTTTGCAATCACACCATTCAAAACCCAAGAGAAGCGCTTGTTGTTCCCGATACCCGCAAGGACGATCGCTTTTCGGGTAATCCACTGGTCACGGGCGACCCGCATGTAACGTTTTATGCCGGTGCGCCGCTGGTCGATGAAAGCGGTTATGCGCTGGGCTCGATCTGCGTTATTGATTTTAAAGAAAACGATCTGAATGCCATGCAGATCGCGGCGTTAAAGATATTGGCGAAGCAGGTCGTTACGCTAATGACATTGAAGAAGAAAAACAAGACGCTGATGAAACTGACCCAGGTATTGGAACAGCGCAATTCCGAACTGGAAGACGAACTGAGGTTGCTGAAAATCCAAACAAAATAAAACACCTTCTCCGGGAACGACGTTCCATCGCGGCAGGATGGTAAAAGCAGGAGCTTAGCCGCATTTCTACATTATGAGCAAATGGCTGAGTGATTACATGAGATAATCGCCCTGGCAGAATAATTGTGCGTTTAATAAGTCAGGTCAAACAGTAGAATCATTTTATTTCAATCAAAAAAATTAAGGAGTATGACAAGAGAGAATAAAAAGAAGATGAGCACCGGCGTGAGGATTTTACTGGGTCTGTTTTTGATAGGCGCGGGCATCAGTCACCTCACTTTTGCCAGACGAGGTTTCAAAGCACAGGTACCCAACTGGGTGCCGCTGAAGAAAGACGATACCGTTGTGTATTCGGGTTATGTGGAAATAGCGCTGGGCCTGACCTTGATCTTCACACCCAGGAAATACAGAAGTACAGTCGGAAAGGTTGCGGCAGGTTTTTTTACGGCGGTCTTTCCGGGCAATATCGCACAGTACACCCATCATCGCAATGCCTTGGGATTGGATACCGACACGAAGCGTTTTACCCGGCTTTTCTTTCAACCGGTTTTAGTCTATGCCGCTTTGAAAAGCACACAGGACGAATCGAAAGAAGAAAAGCACAACACACCACTGCAAATAAGCTGATCCACCTCCGCAGTTTGAAGGCTTGTTTCATCGGCGGATGGAATAATTAAATTAAGATATTTATTATAAATTTTATCAGCATATAAATTGGATAATCAGTATCATCTTAAAATTTTCCCCAACCCTTTTTGCTTTCATTTAACTACACATCAACTAATCAATAATGGCAAAAAATGTTTCCGACTTTATCGTTGAACGCCTGAGCGAATGGGGCGTGAAAATGATCTACGGTTATTCCGGCGATGGCATCAACGGCGTCATGGGTTCTTTAAAAGAATCTGAAGATAAAATCCGCTTTATACAGGTAGCGCACGAAGAACTGGCTTCCTTTATGGCTTGCGCCCACGCCAAATTTACCGGCGAAGTAGGTGTATGCCTCGCCACGTCCGGACCGGGTGCCATTCATCTTCTCAACGGTCTTTACGATGCCAAGCTCGATCATCAGGGCGTGGTGGCCATTATAGGTCAGCAGGCCCGCACTTCGCTGGGTGGAAGCTATCAGCAGGAAGTGGACCTGGTTGCGCTTTTTAAAGATGTGGCGAATGAATACGTGCAAATGGCGACCGAACCCAGTCAGGTGCGTCATGTCATTGATAGAGCCTTTCGCATTGCCAAAGCCGAACGTTGCGTTACCTGCATCGTCCTGCCCAACGACTTGCAGGAATTACCTTACGAAGAACCCGAGCGCAAACATGGAACGGTGCACTCCAGCGTTGGATACAGCAAGCCGGTGATTGTGCCGCAGCAGGAAGATCTGCGCAAAGCCGCCGAGGTTTTGAACGCCGGTAAAAAAGTGGCCATGCTTGTAGGTGCCGGTGCACTGGGCGCCACGGCCGAAGTAATGCAAGTGGCCGAGCTGCTGGGTGCGGGTGTTGCCAAAGCGCTTTTAGGCAAAGCCGTGCTGGATGATACACTTCCGTATTGTACGGGTTCGCTGGGTCTTTTAGGTACCAAACCAAGCTGGGACCTGATGACCGATTGCGATACACTGCTGATGGTGGGCTCCGGTTTTCCTTATTCCGAATTTCTACCCAAAGATGGAAAAGCCAGAGGTGTTCAGATCGACATCGACAGCCGCATGCTGGGCATTCGCTATCCCATGGAAGTACACTTGCAGGGCGATAGCAGCGAAACACTAAAGCAACTTATTCCCTTATTGAAATACAAGGAAGACCGTTCGTGGCAGGAAAACATTATTCAGGAAACAGAACGCTGGTGGAAAATAGTGGAAGCAAGAGCGCACAACTCGGCCAATCCTATCAACCCGCAATATGTGTTTTGGGAATTGTCAAAACGTTTACCTCATAACAGCATCATCAGCTCCGATTCCGGCACCGCCGCCTCCTGGTTTGCAAAAGACCTGAAATTAAAGCCCGGTATGATCGCTACTCTATCGGGCAACCTGGCCTCTATGTGTCCTGCCATGCCTTATACCATCGCGGCTAAATTTGCCTATCCCGATCGCCCGGCCATCGGACTTATCGGCGACGGCGCCATGCAGATGTTAGGTATTAACGGATTGATTACGGTGGCTAAATACTGGAAGACCTGGTCGTCGCCCACATTTATTATGCTGGTGCTGAATAACCGCGACCTTAATCAGGTGACCTGGGAGCAACGGATCATGAACGGCGACGGACGGTTTGATGCGGCACAGGAAATTATGGACTTTGCTTACGCTGATTATGCCAAGCTCTTAGGTCTGGATGGCATCAAGGTCACCGATCCCAAAGATGTTCCTGCTGCTTGGGATGCGGCCTTTGCTTCAGATAAACCTTTTGTTCTGGACATTCATACCGATCCGGCTGTGCCGCCGCTGCCGCCGCATATTGATTTTAAACAGATGAAAGCGTTTAGCAGCAGCCTTCTTAAGGGCGATTCCGATGCCTGGAATATGGTGAAACAAACATATAAGGATATGATAGATACTTATCTGCCGCACTGATAATCTGATCACAAATGCCAATAGTTGTTCATTAAACCGCGATAAATAGATTTCTTAGCTCTCACTAGGACACGGTATCACTAATAGTTCATTACTTAAACCTTATATATTGGTGGGTTATAACCCACTTTCTACTCAGGCGATTTGCTCCACTTTGGCTGCCCATGTCAGAGCAGCGCTATTTAGATGAATTGCAGGCTTTTGCCGCGAGGCTTAAAAAGCTGAGGCGGGAGAAGGGCATGGTTCAACTTGACTTTGATGCGGAAATTGACGGCATCGACCGTTCGGATATCAGCAAGCTGGAAAACGCACAGAAGAATTTTGAATTCCGCACGCTATGCAAACTCGCTGAAGCTCTTGGCGTCGAACTTTATGAATTCTTCAAACCGGACGAAGAAGAATAACTTCTGATTTCAGTTAAAACAAAAACAGTCTTCCGCGTTCTTTGGGCGCCTGATCACCACCCAGGTTTTGCAGGTTGTATATGAAGGTGAGCAATCCATAGCGCGATAATACATTCACGAAATGATCTATAATTATATTCTCTCTTGTTTGACGGCTAAAGCTGTTGTTGCGGTTCAGAATATCATACACACTTAATTTCAACTGACCTTTATTGTTCTTCAACACGGATAGTGCCAGCGCTGCATTCCACAAAACGCCACTATTATAAAAACCCGAAAAGGTTTCGCTGTTGTGACGATAGAGAAGATTAGTTTGTCCGGTCAGTTTGCGCGAGAAGTGGACTAATACATCGGCCTGCAAATTCTGCGTGGTGGCCTGAATAGTATTGAATAAATTATTTCCATACACCGTGCGGCTGACGGCCAGTCCGTAGGTGGTATTGATTTCTATCAGATCGTGCAGGTTGAAACGCGCGTATAATTTTGGTCCCCAATCATAGGTGGAAGCAAAGGCAGAACGGCCATTCACCACAATGCGGCTATGATTATAATTAATGTAAGGACTAACCCCGACAGAAACCGAAAACTTTTGCTCTTTGTGCTCTTTGCCGATTGTTGCACCGGCGGAATAAAGGACAGTACCATTGGCATTGATGGGAAAAACAGTTTGCACACCATCCGCATCCACCGTGCGCGCGAGAATGACATCATTATCGCGGAAAGTACCGCGCAGATAAAAGCTGGTGACCACATTATGCTTGCCGTCATAACGGAAAAAATTCAGGTTGGCTGAGTGCTCATGAGCCGGGCGCAATTGCGGATTGCCGTTAATAATGTAAAAAGGATTCGTGCTGTCCGGCACCGTATTTAAAAATTGAATATCAGGAACCGTTATATTTTCCGAGTACCCCGCCGAAAGGTTCTTCCACGAAATAAAAAAGTTTGGCAATAGCCGGGTAAACTGATAAGTGGTTTTAACCGATGCTGTTTCAAAACGGTTGCTGATTTGCTGGTTCAGCAATGAAACACCGGCATTTATATTTAATTGTCCAACCACATAACTCAGCGAAGCATTAGCATTGTTCCGATCCTGCACGCGTTGCACATCGCCCCGGCCGGGTACACTTATTTCATAAAGTCCATTAGCAGGATTCCGGTCGAAGAGTGATATGCCCTGGTGCTCGCGCAGATGATCGTAGGTATCACTGAAACGAAAGGTCCATTTTTTGGATAAGGGCTCGGCCAGACTTACTTGCACATTAGCTAAAAGACTGGGTGTTTGTTGACGACGCAGTTGGTTAAAAAAAATGGTATCGGCGATGGGATAAAAATATGTGTTCGTCGTTTCCGTAGTGTTGCGCCGCAGGTCGGTGCGCGTATCCAGACGGTGATCGATGTTGATGATGCGGCCCGCCTTTCCTTTTGATTTAATAACAAAGTGCAGGTTGTGCGTATAATCACCATTGTACAGACGTGTACGCAGTTCGCCATCTCCGGTGCTCACCAGACCTATCTTATCATTGATCGTGGCTATGCTGGATGCTGCATTGCTGCGGCTTTGCTGGTAATTTCCGCTCGCGCGAAAGGTGGTGGAAAAATAAGGACCGGGATTCAGATCGAGACCCACATTCAGCAGGTGCGTAAAAAGCTTTTTGTTACTCACAGTACCGGTTGCGGTAGTGATGATCGTATCGGAAAGAGCTTGTTGCACATCATCGCGGGTGATCAGGTGGTTGTGATTGATACCGTAGAAATACTGGGTGAAAAAAGTGAAGCGTTTATTCGGTACATGATTGAGATTAAAACCCGCACCCGACGAAGTAGCCAGACCTTCATCCAGCCCTCCGAAAGAAATACCATTAACAGCAAAACCCTCGGTGCCGTTCTTTTTAAGAATGTTGAGCGAATTGATACCACTGCGGTTAAAGCCACCTAAATCTGAAATGTCCTGAAGTGTGAAACCCGCACGGTTGATATTGTTACTATAAGCCAGCAGACTGAGTTGCAGCGTGTCGCGGTAAATATTGGCGATGCCGCCGGTCTCGTACCGTTCGTCGGTTCCGTAACCACCATAAAGGCGCCCGAACCAGCCCTTATGGATACCTTTTTTAAGTGTGAGGTTGATGACTTTTCCCACTTGTGTAAGGTCGCCGTTGAGGGTGCGCTCTACCTGTTGCTGATCGTCCATCACCTGTACTTTGTCGATAATGTTGGCGGGCAGATTGCGCGTAGCCATTTTCGGATCGCTGCCAAAGAACTGCTTGCCATCTACCAGAATCCGATTCACGGCCTTGCCATTGACAGTAATGCCGCCATCACCATCCACCTGCACACCCGGAAATTTTTTCAACAGGTCTTCCAATAAGGCGGTAGGTAAAGTCCGGAACGAAGCGGCATTAAATTCCACCGTGTCGTGATAGACACGAACCGGCGGGCGTTCCGCAATCACAAGAATGTCGTCAAGAAGACGGCTGGTGGGCTGCAACTTTACCGTACCGAGGTTCATTTGTTCACCGGCACTAAAATCAAGGTTGGCGCGGTACACATCATAACCCGAAAAAGAAATAACAAAATAACCGGGAACGTGCGGAAGGTTAGGCACATGAAATCGGCCTCTTTCGTCGGAGATGCGATAGGTAAGGAGGCTGGTATCCGAACGAAAAACGGAAATCGTGGCGAGTGCCAGCGGACGGCCGTTTACCGCATCCACTACAATTCCCTGTAACGAGCCCTGAGCCTTGCTTTGCAAGGAAACAAGCGAGAAAAATAATATAATAATTGAAGAAAATAAACAACGCATAATCAGGTCAGCAGGGTTTGAAGGTTTTGTATGCCATAGGGTTCGGGAAGTTCGTAGCCATCTACCAGTACCATCGGTGTTTGCGTGATCTGTTCCTGCTCGCACCAATGAGTTTGCGCCAAGAGGATCTCATCTGCACCCGCCGTTTCCCGCGCCGGGTATTGCTTTGACCACACAGCATAGTTACGGCTTTCATACCAGTCGCTGAGTGCTTGTGGTAATAAATCCTGGTGATCGCGCCAAAGGCTGATGAGGTGTTTTACCACTTCGGTCTTTTGCGTGGCGCCATCTCCGCCTACCTGAAAAACAATACGCAGCTCGGCATCGGGATCGGTGAGCAGCCAGTCGCCGATCTCAGTGTAAAGTTCGGCGCAATAATCGCAAAAAGGACTCAGAATTATGGTGATGACTTTGTCGGATTCGGGTTCGCCCAGCACGATCGAATAATCCGGCGCGGGCGTATGGTGATGCGGTTGAAAGCTCAGGGCGTGGTTGAATAATTTTTCGTTCAGTAAAAATACATTCAGACGTTTTGTGAGTCCTTCGGCTTCCGCCGCCTTCACCAGTACCGGTTTAAAAAGCAGCCAAAGCGCCAGGACCGGAATGGCGGACAACAATACAGCATTAACCTCTGGCATCTTCAAAACTATCGGCCAGTATAAATACGGTAGCAATAAAATTGCTTCGATCCAGAACAGGGCCTGAATCACACAACACAAAAGGCACCATTTGCGAATCACTCTTGCCTGGTAATAAATTGAAAATATGGTATAGGGAAGACAAAGCAAACCGGAAATAGCCAACAGATTTAAAATAACCGGAGATGAAAAATTAAAAAAGAAAAGGAGCGAAGTCGAGCCGAAATAAAGCAGACCCACATCAGCCCAGGTGATCAGATTCCAGAAAAAGCTGGCGCCCTTAGAAGCCAATACCTGACCGCAGTTCACCTGTTCACCGCCGCAGAATTTCCTGACAAAAGAAGTATGCAGACCAATGCTCTCGCGAAAGAGCAGGACGGCCACGGCAAGTCCTAACAGCTTTGTAACGCTTAATGCAATAATACGCCAATCTACTATGGAACGATAAGCAGATTGGCTAACGAAACCTATAACCAACAAGGCCAAAAACATGGCAGCAACAACCGGCCACCGTAAATGACTGAAAAGCGCAGCCGCTTTTTTCTGACTGAAATTACGTTCGCCGGAATCCTTGTCTGCATCGCATATCAACACGGCGCCCGAAAAAATTTCTCCTAATTCCTGCGCTGAATAATTAAACTCGCGGCCTTCCTCATCAACAATAAGAAAAGTTCCGTTTTGAAAAGACTGCGCCAGAAAAAAGCCCGAGCGTTCGCGGGCAAATTGCGCGATAAAAGGACAGGGAACAACGGCCAGCTGACCGGACGATACATGGTAAGCAGCGTGCGGCACCTTCCAACGGTTCAGTGCATAACTGACGGTAGCCAGACTGTTGATTTCAGGGTAATTGATCAATTCGGATTTTATCGTGCTTCCGGTCACCGGCACATTGAGTAATTTCAGCAGGCGGGTGAGCAGGAGAATAAATCGTTCGTTGCCCATTCGGTTTTGATTAAGGATTGAGAAACAAGGGGGAGTGTACTCCCCCTCGAGGTTTAGCAGCCTACACCGCAGGCGCCGGTACAGGAGCAAACGCTGCTGTAATCGCCTTTGTAGACGCCGTTACAATAGCAGGGGAAGCCACCATTGATCAGCTTCATTTCGTTCCTGCTCAGCTCTTGCTTGCCGAGAACGGCATCGAGCTTTTTGATTTTCTGGGTTTTTTTCATACGTCATCCACGTTTTTTTCTTAAAAAATGTGGCCAAAAAACGTTTGGTTAAAAATGAAGAAGCAAGGTAGTGGAGGGGTAGAACGAATAAAATTATTTATTTAAAAAAACATATTTATATTCTTAAATAAACGCTCGAACAGGCTTCGCTTTTCAAGGATCACCTCCACTCTTCCGGTCATTACCAAAACACCGGTCTTCACCTCTTTTTCAGTTCCTATTTTGTCCTTTATCCGGAACCGGACAAAAGCCGTATCTCCATCTTCCTGCACACCAAAACTATCCACCACGGCATGCAGAAAAATCGGTGTTGCCGTAGAGTGCCTGTTCAGCCGGATGTGGCTCTCCTGGCCGGTTTGAAGCCGTGACAACTCTTTTGCCGGCACCTGCGCAAGTGCGGTATAAACACCATTGCTGCCATCAATCCGGAAGAGTGGCTGACCTTTAGTAACCATCTCATTTGTGACCTCCGGTTGCAACAAAATAAGACGTCCATCGGCTGGTGCCACGAGTGCATATTTTTTCTCCCAAGCCGATATTTTCCGGAGCAAGTTCTGCGCAGCTAATCGTGGTGTTGACAGCCGCTCCTCCATTTCTGACACGGTATTTGACAGTTCTTCTTCGCTCCTGACAACACGCTGCCACGCCAGACGGTAACGATCGTCCGCATCCTGCCAGAAAACCTCATTTTTTTTCAAAAAGTTCCATTCATACACGTCGGGTGACCACTGATTTAACTCCCTTTTTTTAATGGATAGTTGCTCGTGAAATGCGTGCAGCTGATCATACAGTTTTTCCTTTTCCCCTTCTGTCGGATCATGGCTGAAACGCAGAGCCAGCGTGTGTTTTAGCGCTTCAAAAGAAGTTTGCAATTCGCCCAAGTGCAGGTTTTTTGGAAGATCAGCAGATGAAATATTCCGGTTGCCCGCATGAAAAAGAAATGATTTTAACTGATAAATGTCGTTCGTGTTTGCATCATTTTTTACCACGCCAATCAACTCACCACGATGAACACTATTACCATCATGGCGAAGCCATTCCAACCGGCCGCCGCATCCCGCCTGCACCCGGTAAGAAGAAGGCTGAAGCTCAAGCTTTATCTTGCCGCTAACTACATCAGAATACCTGATCAAAAACGAGCCCGCAAAAAGCAGGAGCAACAAACACAACACCACATATACGCCGTAACGCACGACCCACGCGGGTTCTTTGCCAATGATCTGCTGCGCTTCCTGGCTGTAAAATTCATCACGCTCCATTCCCTTATTCATACTACTTATTTATACTGATCAGGATTCGTTCAACTCAAGCTGATTCTTTACCAGCTCAAAATATTTTCCCTTCATACGGCTTAAAGACTCATGGTTACCGGTTTCCACGATGCGGCCTTTTTCCAGCACCACAATCTGATCGGCGTGACGCACGGTGCTCAGGCGGTGTGCGATAATCAGCACGGTGCGGCCGCTGAAAAATGAATCGAGATTGTCGATAATCACTTTCTCATTGTTGGCATCAAGC
>JAABUG020158047.1:0-10606 GCA_011319215.2 Scortechinia acanthostroma | reverse complement strand
GACTGTCGAGATGTTGGATGGTCATCCTCCGAGGTATTGACTTCGGATATGGAATGGCCGAACGATTGGGTTGTCTTTCTGGTAGCAACTATTTCAAATATTTATCTTTAGACTGGCATACTTGAATATATCAAACAATCCCAACATTAATTCTGGTCCAGTTGGACTATCATTCTGCCATGTATTTGTGAGGCTGATTCTAAGTTCCCAGCCACCAACACCTCGTGAGTCGTGTCAGCCTCGTGATCAAAGTGATCATGCTCTTTCCGTCATCATCTCTCACAGTCATCTGTACAACACAAACATTCTAGACATAAAAGCTTAGCATCTCCTTAACTTAACGTGCCACTTGTCTCCTTGCCAGACAAAGTTTCGATGGCTGAAGTAGCTGAAGTAGCTGAAGTCGCTGAAAAGGTACGACCGTCAACTCTAATCTAGCCCATTCTAACATAGACAGACTCAACTACAACCTCCCTTCTCGCTGTCTCTGCACAATTCCAGAAAGCAGGCAACTCAGTCCAAAGATGGCAGCGTCACTGGGACCACCACCGACCGTAGTCAAAGCCAAGATGTGCTGCTGACTCTCCCCACCATCGCCCGAACAGCAGACCATCACGTCTTCCTCGTGCAAGACGACATCCAAGCCTTCCTCAGCACCGACCTGGACCTCTCCCGCGTCAACATCATCCACAATCTCCTCTGGATGGCCGGCCGACCAATGAACGCGCGGCCCCTCCAGCGCCAGAAAATGATGGGCTTCGAACTCAGACCAACCGAGCGCGCGGACCTGCATCTCCTAAAATTCTCCACCAAGCTGCTCGTCAAACCCTTGCCGGAGTATATTCTGGACCACGACTTCTGGACGCGCCATCTCTGCTCCTCGCGCACACTGCACGAGTCCGCGTGCGGGCTCCTCCTGTCCTACATGTGGCTGATCTGCACGCCGCTGGACCTGCAACTCGCGCACGAGCACGGCCTCGTCCCCAAAGACCTGACCTGGAGCTGGTGGAAAGTTTTTGTGACCGAGTTCTACGCGCACGTCGACGTCAACGCGCTGGACAGCGTCAACAAACGCTACCAGTTCGGGGAGCTGCGGCTGGGCCGCATCAACACCATCTACCGCGTGCGGTTCTTCCTGTCGCATTTCATCCGCGGCTATCTGTACGGGTATAACCGATACGTGGTGTTCTACGAGCGCAACTTCGCCTGGATGTTGATGATCTTTGCGACGTTTTCGCTGGTGCTGTCGGCCATGCAGGTGGCGGCCGCTGTGCCGCGGTTGAATGACAATGCGGCTTTCCAGGATACGACGTATGGGTTTGTGATTCTGTCGATTGTGGTGGTGGCGGTGTTTCTGGGGGTGCTGGGCACGCTGTTTAGTGGGATTTATGTGTTTAATATGTTTGCGGCTATATCGCAGTGTCGGCGGGAGAGGATCAAGAGGGAGCAGCTTGCGAGTGAGAGACGTAGTAGTCTTATTACCTGACACGTTCCACGTTTATTGAACAAATGCAATATCCTAGCGCGGTCATGATTAAGCTGCATTCCAATCGATCAAGCCATCCTCTCCAACCTTCTCCTTAATGAGCCGATGGCTCAAATCCCACAGCGCAGCCCCCAGCATCGGATCCGACGCCTGCGCCGACTCCTTCCCAGGCTGAGCCACGTCGCTGAAATAGTACCCGTTCCACCCCCTCTCCTCAATCTCCGGGCTTGTCGCCGCATACAAGGCACTGTACGAGCCCTGCTCGACGTTCCGGCCCACAGCCAGCATCGCAGTCGTGAGCAGCTTGCCGAGTAAACCGGGGTACGCCTCTTTCCACTGCTGCTGCATCGCCGTGTTGACCTATCTCCAATCAGCTTTAGGTTCATATTCATATAGATAAGAGGATGCGTACCGCCCCAGGATGCACCGAAAGCGCAAAAATATGATCCTTATTCGGCTTAATCACGCGCTCAAACAACCCATACTTAACCCCCAGGATAATCGCCAGCTTTGTGCGGCCATAGACCTCCGTGCTCCCAATCTCGGGGTTGTTTATTTCGTCCAGGGACGCGAAATGCACCACCTTGGGCGCGTTGCGGTGCTGCTCGGAGGACTCGAAGACGACGCGCGGCGCGGGCGTATTTGGCATCTTGGCCGTCTTGCGCAGCAGAGGCCATAGCTGGTTGACGACGTAGAACTGGCCGAGGAAGTTTACCTCGAAGTGGCGGTCGAGCGCATCGGTTGTCTCGCCGTATTGGTTTGCGTTGATGCCCGCGGAGAGAATCAGCTGTCCTCGTTAGCATGGCATTGTCAGTAACAAATTTGTGGCAACGTACCAGATCAAGTCTCTCCTCCCGCTCGCGAATCCCCGAAAACACCTCCTTGATTTGATTCAGATTGCCCATGTCACAGGGGATCCATTCGATCTTTGCGTCCGGGCCAGCCTCCTCTTTGATCTTGTCGATGGCGGACTGCCCTTGCTCTTCTTTGCGGTTGACCATGATGACGCGGGCGCCGTTTAGAACAAACGCGCGAGAGATTTCATATCTGCCTCCAGTGTTTAGCAGGTGTATATTGACAGGAAGGACGCGCTTACCCGATACCCAGGGCTCCGCCGGTCACCAGTGCGACTCGGCCGCTGAGGTCGTGGATTTCTTTCCTCGGGCCGATTACGGGTTCCAGGACGGATTGCATTGTGATTATTACTTTGTTAGTTTAGAGGTAGATTAGGAAATTGGTTATCTGCTTGTCTGCTAGCTACATTGCTGGATGCTGTGCGGTGGTTATATCAATAGTTGGACTGGGATCATCGTCATGATGATATCAGAGCCCGCCAAGATCAGATGTTGGCTGCAGCAGGATTTTATAGAAAGACTGTCTTATAGGACAGCTACTGGTTTATTCTGCAGAATGAGATAACATTACTCTCCCCGTGGTCGATTGATTCGTTGGCTGCACGCATTGCTAGGCAGCTGTATGCCTATCTCAACATCATCCGGAGATCACACAACTTCTCTATCTGAACGCTTTTCAGTCTCTGGCTTCCTAATACTTTATTTTGATAGATAGATTGATTTGCCGTGGAGTCGAGTATTCAAGGATTCGAGGTGATGTTGTAGAATATGTTCCTGCGATATCCAGTTTACACCCTTACAAGGATTGACAAGTTGTGGATGTGTACCGTTCCATTAAGTAATTTATCTGAAATTATCACTGGAAGGAAAAACGCGGTTGACATCGAATGATGCAACGGAATGCAACAGCCGAGAACATCGTGCCAAGTCATAAATCGTAACGTAGAACCAGCTAGAGACACCGTTCACGACGGCGCATGCTTTGAGAGGGTATCCACGAAGGTCTCGCCCCATTTGGCACTGTCATGGTCAGCGTGGACATCTACAGTAGCTAGGCGGCCGCGACGTACCTCGTATGAGTCGTGATGAACTCGCGCAGCTCGTTGTGTCGCTCCTTCTTCTCCTTCTCATCCATGGTGACCGCCTGGTGGATAGCATTGGCGAGGTCACGGGTGCTGGATGGATGGAAGGTGACACTGCCATGGCCCATGAAAGACGCTGCGCCCGCCAGTTCCGAGAGCACCAGCACTCCATACCGATTTTTCTGACAGGCGACGTACTCCGAAGCCACGAGGTTCATTCCGTCCCGCCGAGAGGTAATGAGACAGGCTTTGGCGACGCAGTATAGCGCTGTCAGCTCGGGGAAGGAGACGGAACGGTGGATGTAGATCAGTGGTACGCCCTCCGGGGTGGCTAACGTCCGGTCAGCAAGAGTGACTGCGAGAATAACAACGCGACTTACCATAAGTCCCACAGATCTTCCCGACGAGCGTCGAAATCTCAGTCTCGAGATCCTGGTACTCCTTGACGTCCTCTCGACTGGGAACCGCAACCTGAATCAAGACGACCTTCTTCGCTAGCTCCGGGTTCTCCTTTAGAAACTCCTCGAATCCCTGCAGCTTCTGCACCAGGCCCTTGGTGTAGTCCAGCCGGTCCACGCCGATGACGACAATCTTGTCCTTGTACTCCTCGTCCAATTCCTGGATACGTTTGATCACCGCTTCGTCTTTCAACGCATCGTCGAACTTCTGGGGATCTATGCCCACAATGAACACACCAACATGAGCACGGTGACCTTCGAATTCGATCTCGTTGCTGCCTGTACTGCGAGCGCCCCTGTCCGCTGTCAGCGAAATCCAATGGATTGAAAGGGTAACATACAAACTGTGTTCGCAAGCCTCGGTAAAGTTCCGCTTGTACTCTTCCGTATGAAATCCAATCACATCGCAAGCAAGAACACCCTTGAGCAGCTCCTTCTCGACAGGCAAAGCGCGCCAGAAGTCTCCTGCAGGGAAGGGAGTGTGCAGCGTGAACCCAATTGGACACTTCTTTCCCTGGCCCTTGAGACGCTCGCGGAGGAGCTCAGGCAGAAGCAAGAGATGGTAGTCGTGCACCCAGATTAGATCGCCGTCTTGTGCTTCGTTGGCGACCGTATCAGCAAAGATCTCATTGACGCGCTGGTAAGCCTTCCAGTGATCCTCGTTGAAGACGACCCCAGACTGATAGTGGAGGATTGGCCAGAGAATGGAATCTAATCACGTCAACTCGGTATTCGGCCAACTGAGAGGGTCGGGATCGTACTCGAGAATCCATTATAATGAGCATGTCCCAGCTTCTCCTCCAGAAAGATACCTTTTGCGCCGTGTTCTCCCAGAGATTGCGCTGCCTTCTTCTGCTCTTCGGGATCTGGGACGTTGACTCCTGGCCAGCCGAACCATTTGAATGTCGTCGAGTTGGTCAAGCCAGACAGGGCAGTTACCAGTCCACCGCTGGACATACTGGACTCGAAACCTCCATCGACCTTTTTGAGCGACAGCGGTAGACGGTTGGAGACTATGATCAAGCCGCGTTTTTTCTGGTCTTCAGACGCCATGACTGTTGATGTGTGCTGATGGTTTTCTTCTTTGTGTTTACTCAGCGTCAGAAGTGTTCACCTTTAGAAGTCAAGAGCAAGACGTGAGCGCTATATTCACTTGAAGTTAAAACTCTGTCGTCAGGATGAATCGTCTGCCAAGTAAGGTGAGTCGACTCGACTTGGTGTAGACATCGACCCTGCGGGGGATGACGTAATCCATATCAACAACAGTGAATCATGAATGCCATGGGATCAGCCACGGGTATCCACTATTGGATTATATTTACCTTAGCAAGATCTATGACACTTCTGACGCCCTGAGAACATTCAAGATTCCTGTCATGCTCAAGTGAAACCTGTAGACTAAGGCTGAGGGATCGCCTTGAAGTAACGCGAATCAGATGAACTACACGTACCGCATGTCGTCCAAGGTTTCCTTAACCGGCATTGGATAGTCCCACAGTTTCCCCTTGAATGCTAAGGTACCTCCTCGCTATGGTCACTAGGTATGCATTAACCATGAATCCTGACCACAAGCTCTATGGATGATTTGGAGAAATCATCCCGTTGTTGTGATTGGATGACTGATTGAAGTGACAGATGATGCTCTGAAATAACCTCATTATGACGTCACTATGGATGAACCCATCCCATCAGACAGGGTCTTCATAACCCAATAGAGAATATTCAGAGCATACCTACCTTAGCCGGTCCGCGTCCTTATTTAACTCTGGTTGGAATCAGTTGCAGATAGGCTAGGATGGAATAATAGATCAGCCTGAGGCAGCATTCGAGAAACAGTGTGTGGTTATCGGTTGAACATAAGCTTTCTCCTTGCCGTGTGCGAGAACTAACTTGACGTACCGGGCAGGTCCTACTCGGCATACCGAAAGATCTATTCACTTTGTCTGTTTCGTTCTTTCATCGGCTCCATGTTGCATGGTAGATCCCATTTCCGGGAATACGTGAGCACTGACTGTCGAGAATCCCCTACGGTGCTGTCCGCTGGCATGCTAGCTAGAGGCTATTAGTTATATATCCTGCTCTACTCATTACTCCTTACTAAGGTGTTAAAAACCTAGGATAGTCATGAGGTCCTTGTAGTTCTAGGCTGTTCACCTAAACCAAGCTAGAGTTATGACTAGTTTTGAGAGTTGTAAGCTCCCTAAGAAGTTATTAATGGAATTATAGCTCTCTCCTAAAAGGTTATTTAGAGAGCCTATCCCCCTCTTAGTATTGACCGCCATCAGCATCAAGTTAAAAAGGCCACCATGAGAAGGTAGCTGATTAGTTAACCAGGCCCTATCCTGGTCCAGACTGCAGGACTAGGGAGGTAGTGCTCCCGTCGTTGCCTGATGCCTTGAGATCTATTACTTTGTTAGATCATCATTACACTAGGCATCCTAGGACTTTGGCATAACTCAATAAAACATGTAATTCACCACAGATAATATATAATACATCAAATAGGTGATGTCATGGTGGCAGCAGCCTGCTGCCGCGGAGATAGTTGAGATGGTTGGATTCCCTACCTAGGAAGCCAAACTGTGCGCTGAATATTGGCATGACCCTACGACAGATGACATCGAGAAGTTCCTAAGAATTTTTTGTATATTCGTCATAATCATCGAATAAAGCTGCCTGGGAGCTGTACACGGTCGTTAGTACTCGTCACTTGGGTCTTGTTCCAACCCCCCATGAGAGCTCATTGACGTTATGATAAACGCATTTTGTGGGGTACCAATCTCCTCATTGAGTTTCTCCCCGCGTTTTGCGCATGTGAAACCAGTTGTGCGAACGGATAACCCCGACTTGACGCCGAGATGACTTCAGCTGTGGCGAGGGAGTTGTATACTAGCCAAAGGAAGATATAAGCAGCGACTGCCTAGCACTTGAGATAGTCAATCAAATCAAATCAGCGACAAAATCAGACCATACAATCAGCAGTTGAATTCTTAAAGCACAATGTCTAGCGCCGAAGACCGCATCAACGCCCTCCGTGGCTACAAGGCGTAGGTTGATTCGTTCAAATCCCCCAAGGGTAGTCCTGACAAGGTGGTAGTACCCTGAGCAACCCCAGAGTCTCAAAGGAAGCCAAGCAGCACGCCCAGGATGTCATTGACAACGAATTGGGCGGCGAGCAGCAAGTCCATGACGATTTTTACCAGGGACGAGGCGACGACCAGAAGGATCCTAACAGAGTCCAGGCTGGATTGAAGGCGTATGTTCTCACCCGTGTCCACCGTACTTGCCGTACTAACTTCGTCTAGGGCCGCCCATAACCCGGGAGTGTCAGACGAGGGCAAACGCAGCGCTGCTGAGAAGTACAAGCAGCAGGTTGGTCAGGGTCCGGATGAGTAATTCAATCGGCGGGTTCTGTTGTATCTGTTGACGAGATGTATATTAGTTTTACTTGGATGATAATGCAATCTACTATGTGAGTGGAGATCATACCGAGACGTAGTACCTTCAGTAGCAGTAAAATGTCGTCTGATTGCTTGCGTGGTGCCGCATTTCTGGAATCCAGCTTTTGGGCACAGTCTTCGGGCGCATTAGCCGGCTGCCGGATATAGAGGCTTTAGCAGAGTAATACACTGTGTCTCAGTGACCCTGGGCTATCCATGGTTCGTCGACCGTCTGTAGACACCAAACATGTCTGCAGCAGGAGAAGCGGTAGTGGCATGCGGATGCCGTTGCGTAATAGCCATAAAATACGAAAAACTTCATTTGTATGGAAGTAAGGATGTCCAGCTCGGGTGCTATCTATTTTGTGCCTATCAGTCTTGTAAATAACAAAAAGTATAGTCAATAACAATTGGAGTAGAGGGGTTAGCCATCAGAAACTTACCTTCAGAGGACGTGGTTTGCTCTGGGCTCAGCTGGTCAGGATAGCCTATGTTATGTAGCGGATCGGCCAGCGTATACATTCTCGACCGGGCACTGGGTCTGATTTAAGCAGCAGTATGGGGAATGTATGACTCTTATTCCGGACAAGTCGATTAGGGTCTGTTATACTGTGCATTCACGACTCGAGATTGAACTAGGCTCATACCAGGAGGAGACCACCGACCTTCGTTTAGGCAAGACAAAGCCGCGGATGGCTTCCGGCCATTGCCCATACAAATGTACAGAACGCAGAGTACTTTGAACTATGGCTATGAAAGTGCCGATAAGGATTCCGGTACCGTCCTCTTCGACTATATTACTCCGTACCGAAAAAATCTAAATTGCCAACCCATAAGCAAGAATTGGGGGCCAATGATACTGAAGTACCCTGAACTTTGTAGACTGGTCGTGGATTGCATATGGGTTGAACCCTTACCCACGTGGGTTGAGCATGTTCAACCTACATCCACCCATTTTGCGGATTGGGTGTGTTGAATATAAATTTGGTCTGCCAGTGTACTCGGAAGCCATGACCAGGAACTGCGATGTAAGTGGCAGCAATGACAATTTTGTATGTAACCGATCCGAGACCAAGCCTATGCAACCCACTGAACACGAGTCATAGTCAATAATAATGCCGGGTATGAATCGACATAATCCGTTCTGTAAGCGCCACCACACGTGGGCTCTTGCTCAATTGACGCTCCACAACCGCAATCTTGGCAAACTCTCTGGGTCGGCGTTGTTGGCATTTCTTAAGCTTCCTTGTCATTTCTTGTGAAAGCTTGCAAGCAATGACCGACGCAAGCACAACTCGTGCTTGAGTGCTTGGATCTTGTTGGCTGGCGGAGAGATACACTCCACTTTTTGTACCCGCATCAACCCCTGTGTCCGACAATCTGATATGCTCCGCTAGACGATGAGAAATTACGCCAAGAGGCGGATGGACTTGGCAGGTGCAGGGGCCTCCGACAAGGAAGCTTCTCCTCGGGAAGACTCTCTTGTAGTCTTGGGGCAGTGACATACTTCCTGCGTTCGAGTCATTCCGACCTGGGTTCGCCGAGGAATTGGAACTGCGTGTGAATGCACGCTTCGGAGCGCGATGCTGTGATTTGATCGCCAGATATGTTCAATGCAATGCAACTGCCCCTGGCTCAACGGTTGCATCCCACATGGCCAGGATTGAGAGTTCGCGTGGACCTTTTCTAGAATCTAAGGTCCAATGTGAGACTGTATTACCCCTATAGTCTATAAAGGACTGTCTCTCCCGGCAACATCCATCTTCCGGTCGACCACCTTGCATCTTTTCGAAGTGTGACTCGAGCGTCGTTGACAAAGTCTATCAAAATGGCTGTCTACCACGACCTTGACTGGCTCTTTGCCATTGGTACCATCTTCTTCTTGATCTCCGTCTGGGGTATCGGTGCCAATGTATGTTTCCCTCGATTAAACCTCGTCTCGCTTGAGAAGTACTGACACCAGCCTCGATAGGATGTGGCCAACTCTTACGCGACATCAGTCAGCTCGAGGTCTCTGACCTTGATCCAAGCTGGTATCCTTGCGACCATCACGGAATTCATCGGTGCCATTGCCCTTGGACAGCAGGTCACTTCGACCATCCGCAGTGGTGTCTTTTCCATCCACCGCTTTCTGGACTCACCTGGAGTCCTGATCATGGCCATGGTGGTGGCTGAAGTTGGTATGTCTCATGGTCCTCTTAAATACGTATTCCGTCACTGACGTGGTCCTTACAGGCTCCTCGATCTGGCTTACCGTCTGCACCTATTTCGGTTTCCCTGTCTCCACCACCCAGTCCATTGTCGGCGCTCTCATCGGTGTCGCCATCGCATCGGATCTTCCAGTCACCTGGGGATGGAAGTCACAGAGTGTGTCTCAGATTGCTGCCTCCTGGGGTATTGCACCCGTCATCTCGGCTGCATTCGGTGCCATCATCTTCACCAGTATCCGGTTGTTGGTGCACTCGCGCGAGGATCCGATGAAGTGGGCTCTGCGCGTTCTTCCCTTCTACTATGCTCTTACCGCTGGAATTCTGGCCTTGTTCATTGTCATCAGTGGTGGCCACGGCATTCCCAAACCTGAGGACCTCGGTGCTGGCAAGGCCTGTGGTATCATCATCGGTGTCTTCGCCGGTGTCTGGGTCATCAGTGCTCTCTTTTTTGTTCCATACTACTGGCGCAGGTAAGTCAGCTTCTTCGGTTATCTAGAGTTGTTACTAATCAGCAGCAGCCTGGTCAAGGAAGACCGTCGCCTCCGTTTCTGGCACATCCCCATGGGCCCTCTCCTCTGGCGCGACAACTACACCCTCTACTTCCCTGGCAACCCCGACAAGGGCATTGTCCCCAACTACTACGAGAGCGACCTGAAAGTGGCCGACGAAAAGGGAGACACAGATACCCTTGGCTCCGTCACCGAGGGACAGCAGTCCACCCTTGCCAGCCCGGAAATCGAGCCGATCAAGGATGACGCCAACACCGCCGAGAACGAAGCCAAGCAAGCCGACGCGAAGCTCGCGGAAAAGCACCAGAAGGAGCTCCAGGCTCTGGACGCGCTGCCCTGGGCTCACCCCAAGCGCCTTTATGCGACCCTCAAGCTTGTCTTCACATATGGCATTACCCGGGACGTCATCCACCACCAGTCCAAGGGTCTGGAAGATATCCATCGGCGGGCTCCCCAATTTGACAACAAGGTTGAACATCTGTGGACAACGGCCCAGGTTTGCTCTGCTATGGTATGTAATCCCCAACTCCCTGGACTCTAGAGTATCTAACAACGCCAGATCATGTC
>JAABUG020157936.1:0-10627 GCA_011319215.2 Scortechinia acanthostroma | reverse complement strand
GGTCTTGATGCCGCCGGCCAGGGTCCGCAGCCGGGCCGTCAGCGCCGGGGCGTCGGGCGGGGGCGGGGCGGCTTGCTGCGGCTTGGCGGCCGCGCCGGGCGTGCCCTCCGCCTCGTCGTCATCGCCCTCGGCCACGCTCGACTCGCTGCTGCCGTCCTCGCCGGTGATGTCCAGCCGCTTGATGCCGCTCCCGCGGAGCGCCTTGAGCACGCGGCGCGCCGTCCCGCCGGGCACCTTGTTCAGGGCGATCAGCATGGCCGTCTCGTCCTCGGGCGGCACCCGGGCGGTGCCGTAGGCGGGCATCTTGCCGTCGGGGAACGAGGCTTGCAGCAGGCCCAGCACGGCTTTCGGCGACTTGCGCAGGTCCAGCTTGAACAGGCCCACGCTGGGGTCCTTGTCCTGCAGGACGGCGCAGGTCATCGGTTCGCCCGCGGCACGCCGGATCAGCGACTTGACCTCGGCCTTGTCCATCGCCAGGGCTGGCTTGGCCATGCTTCTTCTCCTTCAGGCGGGGGCGGGCGCGGCGGCGGCGTGGAGCTGGGCCTCCGCGGCGTCCGCCCGGGCTTGCAGCCACGGCATGATGGCGGCCAGGTCCGGGTCGCCGGGCCACACCGCTTCGGCCATCGCAATGACGCGCTTCCCGGCATCGAGCAGCGCCTGGAGCACCGCCATGGCCGGGAAGCGCTCGGGGTCCATGATGTCGGCGCTGACCTCGACCGTGTCGCCGGTGCGCCGCAGCGTGATCCGTGTGGTGGTGGAGAACATCGGCACGGTGAACTCGCCCGTTCGCAGCACGCCCTCCACGGCCTGGAAGCAAAGCCGCGGTCCCAGCCACAGGAAGGTGTCGGCGAAGCTGGCCACCGCGCCGCCGCAGGCGATCTCGATGGCGCCGTCCTGCTGGGAGAACGGCGCCAGCCGGCCCGGGTTGGCGGCGAAGAAGGCTGCCGCGTCCTCCTCGCTGACCACCACGGAGGAGAGTTCCGCCGGCCGGGGCGGGGCGGGGTTCTCCTCCCCCTCCTCGTCCAGCGCGGCGGCGTCTGCCTCCTCGATGGCCGCGATGTCCGGCTGCGCCGCGGCCAGCAGGCTCAGCGTGATCGTGACGTCGGGGGTACTCATGCGCGTCTCCTGCCCATCCCGCCTGGCCGGCTACACGACATGCGCGTCGCGGTCGGTGCGCAACGCCATGCCGATGGCCTTCATGTCGTGGGAGTTGATGGTGGTCCCGGTTTCCGGCGAGAACTGCGTGACGGTGACGGACCCGTACAGCATGGAGAAGCCGACAAGGCTGTCGGTCCCGTTCCCGTCGGGGACGCCATCGAACTGCACGAAGCCGCCCCCGGCCGCGACCTCTCCCGCATCCTGCGGCGCCGCTCCGCCGAGGTTGTTCAGGGCGCCGTCCACCCGGTCGGTCACGTCCTGGTCGGGGTCGTCCACGTAGTTGTAGAGGGTGGTCTTGTTGGCGCGGATGATGCCGGTGGTCGGGTTGTAGCTGTTGCAGTCCAGGTCGTTGTACTTCCGCGTGTGGCGCAGCTTGATGTGCCCGGTGCGCACCTCGTACCCGGCGATGGTCTCGGTGTTGTCGGCCATCGGGAAGTGCTCGAACGATGCGGCGTTCTGCAGCAAGCTTCTCATCGAGAGGCGCGCCGGGTTGCCCGGCGGCGGGTTAGGCGGTGCCCGGGTCTCCAGCGTCTCGAAGAAGTCTGCGTGCACGTCCTCGGGGTTGCCGCTGAAGCGCGGCGCGTGGATGACGTTCTGCAACCCCTTGCCGGGCTGGTTGCCCGGCGCCGTCCCGCTGTTGGCCGGCATCATGCTGGCGGGCGCGGCTGCAAGCGCGTCGACCAGGGTTTTCAGGTCGTCCATGCTGCCGTCGAACGATTCCTGCAGCTTCTTCAATTTCCCGGCCATCTGCTTGTGGTTGCCGCCTGCCGGGCGCTTGGGGGTGAAGCCGTAGCGGACCAGGCTGCCCAGCCGGTCCTCGCCGCTCGCGGTGCCCAGGCCGCCATTATCGAGCATGTCCTTGAACTTGTCCGGCTCGTCCTTGAAGCCGCCCACCATGTCCTTCAGGACTTTCGGGTTCTTGGGGCCGTTGTCGGCGCCGTTCGGGTTGTCCAGGCAGCCCCGCTTGTAGAGCTTGGCCAGGACCTTGGGGTGCTTGCCCAGCCCGCCCTCCGTCATGACGCCTTCCAGCGCCTCGATGTCCGCCGGGCTCAACTGGACGAAGAGCTTCTTCAATTCGTCCGGCTTGCCTTCGCAACCCGTGCTGAACAGCCGGCCTAGGCACTCCGGGTTGGTGCCGGAGGCCGTGTCGTCGGACTTGGTGGGGCCGAAGCCGCCCTTCGTCATCGCCGCCCGCAGCTTCTCCCGTTCCTTGTTGGTGGCGAAGGAGGCGGCCAGCGCCTTCAGCTTGTCCGGATCGCCCTCGCAGCCGAGCCCCACCAGATGGCCGGCCGCTTCCGGGGCCAGGCCGACGGCGCCGTCTTCCAGCATGCCGCGGACATTGCCGCAGGCCGACTCGTCCATGCCTTCCAGAAGGGTCCTGAGGCCGGCGCAGCGCGTGGCCAGGTTGGGCGCCGGGGTGTTCAGGGCCGGTTCCTTGTGGCCGCGCTTGAGCACCTGGGCGAGGCAGGACGGATCGACGATCGGGCTGTCGTCCTCGTCCTCGATCCCGCCCAGCCCGGCATCCAGCACCCCGCGCTTCAATGCGGCCTTCGCGCTGGTGCTGCCGAAGGCGCCCAGGAAGGTCTTCAAATCGGCCGGCTTGCCTTCGCAGCCGATGCCGGCCAGGCTGCCCAGGGCGCGCGGCGCCTGTCCCAGCCCGCCCTCCGACAGGACGCCTTCCAGCTTCTGGCAGGCGTCCTTGTCCAGGCCCTTCAGCAGCGTCGCCAGCCCGGTCGCCCGGTTGGCCGCGCTGGGCTGGGGGTCTTGCGGCGACGTGCCGTTGCGCATCAGGTGTCCCAGGCAGCCCGGTTCGATCAGGGTGCCCTCGGGGCCGGTCTTGCCGGCCAAGCCGCCGTCGGTAAGGGCGCGCTGCATCGCCTTCTGGTCGGCGTCCTTGCCGAACGCCTTGGTGAAGGCGATCAGGTCGCCGGGCTTGCCGTCGCACCCCGCCCCCGCGATGCCGGCAAAGGCGCCCGGTGCCGCGCCCAGCCCGCTCTTGTCCAGCATCGTGGCCAGGCCGGTGCACGCGGACTCGTCCAGCCCGTGCAGCAGCGCCTTGAGGGCGTCGCAGCGCCCGGCCAGGTCCGGCGTGGGCGGAGTGGCGGTGTGGCCGTGGGCCAGCAGATGGCCCAGGCAATCCGGGCTGATCCCGGTGCCGCCGGAACCGGCGTCCTTGCCTTTCAGCCCCGCCTTGTCCAGGACGCGCTTGAGGTCCGCGCAGGCGGTGTCGTCGCTGAAGCTGGCCAGCAACTGCTTCATGTCGTTGCCGATCTGCTTCTTCTCGCCCGACACCCCGTTGGCGATCAACCCCCCGAAGGCGTCCGGCGCGTCGCCCAGGCCGCCCTTGTCGAGCAGCTTGCTCAGCTTGGGCAGGTCCTCCTTTTCCCGCATGCTCCTGCACAGCGTGGCGAAGGTGGCTGGGTCGTTGCCGCAGCCCTTGGTGACGAGGGCGACGAAGGCGTCCGGCTTGCTGTCGAAGCCGCCCTTGGTCGCCATCCGCTTCAGCGCTTCGGGCTTGCCGCCGAACCCGGTCAGCAGCTTGTCCGGCAGGCCGGCGTCGGGTGTCTTGGCCATCAGCGTGCCGAGCAGCGCGGGCGTGAAGTTGTCGCACAGCTCCTTGGCCCGCTTGGCCCCGCCCTTCGCCTTGGCCAGGGCGGCGAGCTTGTCGGGCCCGACCTGCGCGGCGATGGTGGCCAGGGTCGCCGGGTCGAACTCCTTGGCCAAGGCCGCCAGGGTCTTCCCGCCCACCGCCGGGTTGCCGGCGCCCAGCTCGCTCCCGAGCTTGAGCATGGCGGCAGGACCCATCTTTCCCGCCAGCTCCACGACGGCCTTGCGGCCGCCGAAGGCGGCGACCATCGCCCCCTGGTCGCCGTTGAACGGCTTGAGCAGGGCCTCCATCCCGTCCTTGCCGCCCAGCGCCGCCCCTTCGGGCTTCGCTTCGCCGGCTTGCTTGGCCAGCTCGTTGATCTCCTTCTCGGCCTGGTCGAGATTGGCCTTGGACAGGGGCGACGTGAGCGCCTTCTCGGCCTTCTCGCGCTGCTTCTGCATGAGGGTCTTGGTTTCGTCGAGCGCGTCGTCCGGCGTCTTGGCCTGCTCCAGCTTTTCCGCCAGCACTTGCTTGCGGTCGAGCAGCGGCTTGACCGCCTTCTCGGCCGCGGGCACAGCATCTTCGGCGGCCTTGACGGCCTTGGCGATATACTGGTTCGCTGAGACCGTCGGGTTCTTCATCGCAAAGATGGTCTTCTGCGCCATCTCATGCAGCCCGGCGGCCGTCGTGAGTTCCTTGACGCCCTCCGCCTGGATTTTCTCCAACTTGACCCCGGTGGCCGTGCTGCGCTCGATCAGGCCCTGGCGGATCTCCTTCACGCCATTCATCCGCCGCTTGGCGTCCTTGCCCTTCTCGGCGGCGAGATCGAGCAGGCGCTTGCCTTCGTCGAGCATCGTCTTGGTGAGGCCCGTCTCCGACAGCGCCTTGCCGACCGCCTCGCAGGCTTGCTGAACCGGGGCCAAGTCCTCCTGCAACACCACGAGCGGCTGCGCCACGTCCTTGGACAGCTCATCGGCCGCCTGGATCAGCTTTTCGCGCTCCGTGGCCATCGCCTTCGCCATGGCCTCGATGGCCAGCGGCACCGCGTCGTGCAGGCCCTTCAGCTCCTTGCGCAACGCGGTGATGTCCGGGTTGGGCGCATCGAGCTTGCCGAGGAAGTCGCCGAGGCCCTGCTTCGCCTCCAGGGCCTCCGGCGCGTCGAACTGGGGTGCGGACGCCAGGGTGTTCTGCAGGTCCTGCGCCTGCCGCCGCATCTGCGCCGTTTGCCCGGCGGCGAATTCCTGCCGGTCCGGCTCCGCGTCCCCCGTCAGCGGGACCGGGTCGGCGCCGAGCCCATCCACCCGGCGGCGGACCTCGACGGACAGGTTGCGGCGGACCCAATCGTCCTTGACGACGTGCTGCTTGGAGTAATGGATGGTGAGGTCGTCTTGGACCTTTGGTTCGTCCAGGCTGTCGCTCATTCCGGCGCCTCCGCATCCGTCCAGCGGTGCCCATATTGGCCCGCGTTCCCGCGCGAGTCATGGGGGTAAAACGGCCTGCGCCGGCGTCCGGTGCGTTTCGTGGGCGGCCTTGCTCCCCGCTCGACCGCCTGCCCGTCGCCGGGTGCCGGGGTGACGGTCCCCGCCGCGGCATTCTCGCTGCCGGCCACCACGGCCGCGAGATCCATCCGGCCGAGGCTGGCCATGGCCCTGTTCTACCGGCCGTAGGACTGGGCCAGGTAGTCGATGATCTTCGGCACGTCCGCATCGTCGATCGGCGCGCCATACAGGTCGCGCATCTTCGCCACCTCCGCGGTCCAGAAGGCGCGCGGGTCGGGCAGGGGGCGGGGTTGCGTGGTGACGATATCGAGCGAGTGGCAGGCGGCGCAGTTGGCCACGGTCAGGTCCTGGCCAGGTCCGGGGACGAGCGTCGCCGTGTCGTCCGGCAGCACGTAGTTGCGCGGCTCGGCGCGTGCCTGGACGACGGCGAGCGTCAGCAGGAGCGCCGCCCACCGGGTCACGCCGCCCCCACCGTCACCGCCTCGACCACGTTCCGCTGGTAGCCGCCGGGGTTCCACGGCTGTCCCTCCGGCTGCGTCTCTCCCGAGTTGGCCGTCGCGTGCACTTTCAGCACGTGCTCCCCGGCCGCGAGCGTCACCGGAAGGCGCCAGCGGCGGAAGGAGTAGCGGCCGAGGTCCTGCCCGAGCCGGGCCTCCCGCCAGGTGCGGCCGTCATCGAGGGAAACCTCCACCCGGTGGATGCCGCTGCCGCCGTCGAACGCCACCCCGGCCAGGGTGATCTCCCGCCCCGCGGGCAGCGTGGCGCCGGGAGCGACGGAGGTGAACAGGCTGCGGACCTTGTAGCGCCCGATGGCCCTGGTGTGCTCCGGCCGGGTGCCCGGCGGTATGCAGGTGCAGTCCGTATCGGGGAGGCGGTAGGCCGAGCTGGTCCAGAACTGGTCCAGCGGCTCGTCCAGCACCGTGATCTCGTTCACGTGCTTGACCCAGTAGGTGCCGAAGTAGCCCGGCACCACCAGGCGGAGCGGGAAGCCGTTCAGGAACGGCAGCTCCGCCCCGTTCATGCCCCAGGCGAGCATGACCTCGCCGTCGCTCGCGTGGTCGAGCGCCAGCGCCTTGACGTAGTCCGCCGTGCCGTCCATGGCCGGGCTGTCGAGCGCGTCGAAGCGGACCTGCATGGCGCCGGGCTTGACGCCGGCCTTCTCCAGGACGGCGCGGAGCGGCACGCCTTCCCAGCGGGCGTTGCCCATCATGCCGTGCCCGGCCTGGATGCCCGCCACGCGGGGAGCGGAGAAGCCCCGGCTGTTGCCCGCGCACTGGCACACGGCGACCAGCTCGGTGCGGCCAAGCGCCTTCAGCTCGTCCAGGCTGAGATAGAGCAGGTCCTCGACGTGCCCCTTCACATCCAGCCGGTAGGTGTCGAGGTCGATGTCGAGCGGCAGGTACGGCAGGTGATAGTGGACGTAGAACGCGTCGGCCGGGGTCAGCAGCCCGTCGTTGAAGACGGCGAGGGGCGTTTCAAGCTGGGGCGGCCGGACGGTGTGGGCGATGAGCGGACGCTTTTCCGGGAAGCGCACCAGGGGGCGTTCGCCGTTGCCGAAGGGCAGCACCACCGTGTCCGCGCGTGCCCGGCCGAGCCCGAGCGCGCTGGCGGCCCCGAGGGCGAGGGCGGTACGCCTAGGGAGCATGGTGCGGTTCCGCTCCCACGCCTTCGAGCGATGCCGGAGCCGTGCCTGATTCAGCCCCGGTCGCGGCGGGGCTGGCAGGGTAGCCGGACCGGACGGCACTGGCGGGAGCCACAGGCGGCATAAGCGGTTCCTTGCTGAGGGGAAGCTACTGCCGCGGGGCAACGAGGCGCAATGAGGGGGCGCCGGTGCAATTACAGGCGTGCATCCGGCAGGGTTTCTGGTAGGCTCCGTTTTATTCCGTATCCTTTCGCATGCCGGAGCCAGCAGGCCCTGGCGGAGACCCTGATGAGCAACGAGACGCCGAGCACCCGCGCGAATACCATGGTCGTACTGCTCGCGCCCGAGGCTCTGGGGCTGAACGATGATCCAGGCTTCGCCAAGCTGAAATCCACCTTGTCGGGATCGCACTGGCCGATCCGGGTGCTGATCCGCCTGCGCGACATGAACTGCCCGGAGTTGGTAGAAGCGGTCAAGGGCACCGGCGTCGACTACCAGTTGCTGGTAAGCCCGAAGGTAGAGCTGCCCTCAGCCGGGGCCGGGGCGGTGCAGATGCCGCCGGGCATCCTGGACTCCGAGCTGGATGAGTTCGCGGTCGCCATGGCCGACGTCGTCCTGGTCAGCCCGCCGCCTCCGGACCCCGGCCCTGAACCGCTGCGCAGCCTGGCCGAGCGCCGGCGGAAGGTGATGGTGGTGCCCGGCCTTGCCCTTCCGCCTCTGCCCGCCGCCGAGCCGGGCATAACCGCCGCGCTCGATCCGGTGGGCAAGCGGCAGTGGCGCCGGAGCTGGTTCGGCCGCCTGGAGCAGTTCATGCTGGAGGTTCTCGCCTTCAACTGGAAAGGCTGCGAGCACGAGGGCGTGGGCGAGAGCTGGGGCAAGATCAAGGACACCTTCCGGTGCCAGTGGAGGCCGAAGAGCTACTTCCTGGACCCGCGGCCGCCCGAGGAGATCTCGGACCGTCCGGTGTTCGAGGCAACTCATCCCATCGTGGGCGCCTACCAGCGCTTCGACCGCAGCGCCCTGTTCGGCTCCTACATCCACCGGGACCTGGTCTGGTTCGCCTATTTCGGGGCGGCGTTCGCGGTCCTGTTCGCGGTGCTGGGCGCGCTCCTGCACAATGCGCACGACCCTCAGTACCACGACCGCTACGGCACCCTGTCCGTGGCGGTGGGCATTGCCGAGCTGGTGCTCCTGGTCGCCGTCGCCGGTTGCGTCCTCGCCGCCCGGCGGTGGGGTCTGCACGAGCGCTGGACCGCGTGCCGGGTGGCTGCGGAGCAGTTGCGGATCGCGCGGATGTGCTTGCCGCTGCTGGTCGCGCCGCCGGTGCTGCAATCGCCCGCCGCTCCTCCCGAGGCCGAGGCCGAGGCCGAGGCCGGACCGGCCGTCGCCCAGTTCGGCCGGAGGGCCGTGGAGGAGGTGGTGCGGACGATCCGGGACCAAGGGCTGCGGGGGCTGGACAAGGAGTGCTCGGTGTCGCAGGCCGCTGCCTGGCTGGACTACGTGGTGACCGACCAGGTGGGCTACCATCACAAGAACCACCACAAGCTGGAAGCCGCGGAAACCCGGCTGGAGTTCATCACCAGCGTGCTCTTCCTGGCCGCCATCGTGGCCGTCGCGCTCCACTTCTTCGTGGAGTCGAGCGCGCTGCTGCTGGTCACGGCGGCCGGCCCAGCCTTCGCCAGCGCGTGCCACGGCGCCGAAACCCGGCTCGGCATCGTCCACCGCATCGCGCTGAGCCGGGACATCGAACGGGACCTGCGGTCAGTGCAGGAAAGGGTGCGGCACCTGCCGTGCTATGGACGCGCCGCGCCGGACACGGAGGAGTCGTGGGCGGAACTGCGCACGCTCGCGAACTTCGCGGCTGACGCGATGGGCCGGGAAGTGGGCAACTGGCACGGCCTGGTGCGCCGGACAAAGGAGGTGTTTCCTTGACCCTGCTTCCCGACCTCGCCACCGCTCCCGCCGCCCTGCGCGTGGTCAAGCACCCCATCCCCGTCCAGGCCGCCTTCGCCACGGCGGACGGCCTGTGCGAGACGCTGGAAGGCCCGGTCCGCTACCGCGCGGGCGACGCCATCCTCACCGGGAGCCGCGGCGAGCAGTGGCCGGTGGAGCGGACGCGGTTCCTCGCCAGCTATGCCCCCGTGCCGCCCACCGTGGCCGGGGCGGACGGGGCATACCGCAAGGCCCCCGCAACCGCCCTCGCGCTCCGGCTGGACCGAGCGCTCCAGGTGCCGGTCGGCTGGCAGGACGACCCGCTGCAGGCCCGGCCCGGCGATTGGCTGCTGCGCTACCCCGACGGCAGCCACGGCGTCGTGCAGGACGGCATCTTCCGCGAAACCTATGGCCCGGCGCCGGACGAGACGCGCTGGCCACCGCTGGGGCGATAGCCCCGCCGCACCGTCGCCAGCGTCCCAGGCGCGCGAGCACGCGGCCACGGGGACGGGCAGCAGCCCGGAGGGCCATACGTCACGGTTTTACAAGCAGCCCGGCCATGTTAAGGGTGGGTTTATAGCGCAAGACAAAGGGCAGGCTGGCGTGACGGAGGTGGTGGGGGGGAGCCCCGGCGAGATCAAGGCATTGACCTCGCTGCGCGGCTTGGCCGCCCTGGCGGTGGTGCTGACGCACTTCTCCGCAACGTTCGAGGGGCTGAGCGCCGGGTGGCTGCCGTCCCTGGTACCGCATGGCTACATGGCCGTGGACTTCTTCTTCGTCCTCAGCGGCTTCATCATGTCCTACACCTACCTCGCCGCGTTCGAGGGGCAGGGCATGCGGGCCTACGGGCCGTTCCTGGTCAAGCGCGTCGCCCGCATCGTGCCGCTGGGCCTGGCGGTCACGGCGCTGATCCTCGCGCTGGCGGCCGTCGCCGGGTGGTGGGGCCGGGCCGACCTGTTCCTCAACCGGCAGGCGGTGGAAGCGGGGCTGGCCGCCTCGGTGGCCGTGAACGTGCTGCACCTGCAGGGCTTGCTGAACGCCTACAACCTGAACGACCCGTCCTGGTCGATCAGCCTGGAGTTCATCGCCTACCTGCTGTTCCCGCTGCTGATCCTGCTCATCTTCCGCAGCCGGGCGGCGTGTGCTGCCACCGTGCTCGCGGGCACGGCGGTGCTGCTGGTGGCGGCGCTGAGCCAGCCGCGGCTCGGGCTGGGGTTCCGCACGGTGCCGTACGACCTCGGGCGGTGCCTGTCGGAGTTCTGCTACGGCATGCTGGTCTACCGGCTCTACCGGGCAGGCGGGCGCTTGCGGGTGCTGGGGGAGGACCGCTGGACCTGGGCGGTCAGCGCGCTCGGGGTGGGCATGCTGTTCGTGCGGGTGGACCTGCTGGCGGCGCTGGCCTTCCCGTGGGTCGTGCTGGCCTGGGCGTGGAACACCGGGCGGGCAAGCCGGATCATGTCCTTGCCGCTGCCCTACTTCTTCGGCACCATCTCCTTCTCGCTGTACCTGGTGCACCACCTGTTCCGGCGGCCGGAGGTGGAGGCGCTGTATGCCCTGTTCCCGGAGCGGCTGCCGCCCGTGGCGGTGGGCCTGCTGGTGGTGGCCGGCGCGTTCTCCGTCGTGCCGCTGGCGACGCTCGCCTATTACGGCGTGGAGCGGCCGGGGCGGACGGCGATCAACGCCCTGGTCCGCCGCTGGCGCCGGCCGGTGCGGGGGCCGGCTGTGCCGGCCGCCTAGCGCCTGATCGGTTCAGGTCGGGTCGACCTGAACCGTGAATCAGTCGTGGAAACAATAGCTAGACCATGGCCG
>JAABUG020157825.1:0-10637 GCA_011319215.2 Scortechinia acanthostroma | reverse complement strand
CTTTCGCGCCGACGTGGATATGAGCGGCTGTGCCTTCGATGCCCGTCGTTTTCACGCTGCCGCTGACAGATTTGTCCTTGGCAATATGGATCGTGCCGTGTCCGGCGGCGGAGGTCGTCACCGGAGGGGTCTCCTCGGCACCGGTCAATTCGACTTTCACGTCCTTGGCAAATGCGCCGGCCGAAGCGAGCGCGTGGGTGCGGCTGCGGGCCACGGAGGCGGCCGAGCGCACGCGGCTGGCGGACGCGCCGCCGTTCGATTTGCTGAACGCCGCGAGCGGGATCAAGCCCGGCGCGACCGTGCTCGCGACGGTGACCGATGGCCGCCGCGCCTGGCCCGCGCTGGTCACGCAGCGGTTCGGCCGAGGCCGCTCGGCCGCTCTGCTCATCGGCGATCTCTGGCACGCCGGCCTGGGTGATGAAGGCCGCATGCGCGATCTGGAAAAAAGCTGGCGGCAGACGCTGCGCTGGCTCGTTTCGGATGTGCCGGAGCCGGTGGAAGTGCATGCGGAGCCGGCGGCCGACGGCCAGTCTGTGCGGCTGGAGCTGCGGGCGCGCGATGCGAAGTTTCTCCCGCTGGAGGAGGCCCAGGCGCGCCTGCGCGTGCGGCGGGCCGGCTCGCCGGAAGCGCCGGTGAGCCTCACCGCGCAGGCCTCCGACCGCGAGCCGGGGCTGTACGAGAGCAGCCCGTGTTATTCTGCGGCACGGGGCCTATTGATGCGATTGCGTCGCCGGCTACTCGCTTGTATCCTCAGCTTATTGGCAATTACACTTCTGACTATCGCCGCCACACGCGTTTACAGTGCTGATTATTCCAAAACACGGATTTACAGCAGCGATAAGGTACCCGCTTATCCGGTAGCGATCATCTTTGGTGCGTGGGTCGAGCCATCCGGCTTGCCGAGTACGATGCTGGCCGACCGCGTGACAACCGGTGTCAATTTGTACAAAGCGGGTAAGGTCAAAGCCTTGTTATTGACCGGTGATAACCATATCAGCAGTTACAACGAGCCGGAAGCCATGCGCCAATACGCATTGACGTTAGGCGTACCCGACACAGCTTTAGTTCTGGATTACGCAGGCTTCCGAACCTACGACAGTTGTTATCGCGCCCACGCCGTCTTTCAGGTCGATCAAGCAATTTTGGTGACGCAAGCCTTCCACCTTGACCGCGCTTTGCTCACCTGTAACAGCCTCGGTGTCAACTCGGTTGGCGTAGCAGCCGATGAAAAGCGTCCTAGAGGTTATGGAACGGCAGAGACAATCAGCGAGCTACGCGAATTTCCCTCGACAGCCTTTGCCTTCATGGATTTGCTAACTGATCAAAAGCCCTATTACCTCGGTGATCCCCTTCCCATCTTTGCTCGCTAATAATTTACGCGGTTCACCATATTCTGATGCGATAGAGACAATATCCGTGATACAATGTGAGTAATTTCACGAAGTCAGTTTGGAGGCCATGCTCATGGTCACCGCCATTTACGATGGATACTGCGTCCTCTGCAACCAAACCCGCCGCACGGTGATGGCGCTGGATTGGTTACATCGTGTCGAATTCCTCAACATCCACAATTGGAATGAAGTCAACAGCCGTTATCCGTCGTTGGATTACGAAACGGCGATGGGACAGATGCACCTCGTGACGTCCGACGGTCAATTGATTGGTGGCTTCGTAGCTGTCCGCCGGATGCTGCGCGAATTGCCACTGGGATACCCGATTTGGCTCTTGCTCCAACTCCCCGGTATGGGTACTCTTGGCGACACGGTTTATAAGTTCATCGCGCGCAACCGTTATCGCATCAATCGCTTCTTCGGGATGCCTGTTTGCGAAGACGGAAGCTGCAAAATTCACACTTAATTAGCCACCTTTAGAGTACGATTTTGCCTGAAAAATTAATCACTTCTATCACCGATCACGTTTATTGGATGTCACCGGATAAGCCTGACCGTCCCTCGTTGTGTGCGGTCGTGGGCGCAAACCGCACGCTGATGTTGGAGGCGGGCGCATCTGCCGGACACGCACGTTTGTTTTTAGACTCACTCAAAGCGGCACAAATTCCAGCGCCGGATTATGTCGCCCTCACCCACTGGCACTGGGATCATATTTTTGGCGCGGCTGAACTGAATATTCCAGTGATTGCCCATGCGCAAACCGCCACAGAAATCGCGATACAAGCCCGCTATCAATGGACGGACAAGGCATTAGATGCGCGAGTGGCTGAGGGTAAAGAAATCGCCTTTTGCGCCGATAATATCAAACTGGAACTACCCGAACCGCGCGAGGTTTATCTAATCCAGCCGGACATTGTGTTCCACGATTCATTGGACATTCAACTCGGTGATGTCAGTGTTCACCTACGACACGTCGGCGGCGATCATGCGGCGGATTCCTGTGTGATGCACGTGATGCCCGACCGTGTCTTGTTTCTTGGCGATTGCCTGTATGACGCCATTTACACCCCAACCCGCCATTACACCACCCGCCGCTTGTTCCCGCTGCTGGATACGATCCTGAGTTTTGACGCAGACTATTACGTCGAAGGCCATACGCCCAACGTCATGTCACGCGCGGAACTCATGAAGCTTGCGGATCAGATGCGGCTGGTAGGCAATACCGTTGATCGCTTAGCGGGCGATCACGTCGCCGTCACCAAAGCACTCAGTGATCAGTTGAATATGACGCTGGACGAAGAGATGAAGGGGATGATTGAAACCTTCGTCGCTGGCTACAAACTCGACCATCCGCACTCATTCGAATAGCGGCAGCAGCGAGTCGCAGTCGGATTGAATCAGGTATTCGAGCAGTTCTCGCGCCTCATCAAAATGGCTAACCTCCATCAACGAGACCAACTTTTCATACAGCAGCAGGCGTTCTTCGTGGCTGTGCAAGCTGCGCGGCGCGCGCATCTGCCGCACAATCTCCAAGAGATAAATTCGGTTATGCAAGCTCTGGAGGATTTCAGCAGTCTGCACCTTGCCAGAAAGCTGTGCAATCAAATGATGGAAGTCGAAAATAGCCTCGCTCGATTCTTCCAACTCACCTTCCAACATATCTTTACGCGCGGTCTGCACAATACGCGACAGTTGATTCAAATCTTTGCGGCTGGCACTTTTCATCACCCAATGCAGCGCGAGGCTTTCAACGGCCTGCCACAGTGCGTACAGTTCGATCACCTCATCACGGCTGAAGGAGCGCACATAGACGCCGTGACGCGCGTGTTTGACGACCCAACCCGCTGTTTCCAATAGGCGCAAGGCATCGCGCACGGTGTTCTGGCTGACGTTTAACTTCGAGGCCAGCACCAACTCGACCAAGCGCTGTCCACTGCCATACGCACCGGCACGGATGGCCTGCTTAATCTGCTCGGCGACAATTTCCGCACGTGTCGCGCTCACTTCACTAGCATAATTGTGTCGGGCGCTTACCATATCTGCCCCCAACCCTTACTTATTTGTTGACCCAACTCGCCGCTTGTCCACCTTGGTTCGTTACCTGAATGATGTTTGTGCCGTCAGCCTTCATGATGAAAACCTCGTCGCGTCCGGTCGAGGAGGCAACCGTCGAAAACGAGATGTATTGTCCATCAGGGCTGTAGTCTGCGCCCCACTCCAAGCCGGATCCGTCATAGATAATATGGGCATCGCTGCCATCCGGATTCATCACGGCTAAGGCCGAGTCGCCCACCGCTTTTTGATCACCAATGCCCGCCGTCAGGAATAAGATTTGCTGACCATCAGGGCTGTAACAAGGGGTACGGTCGCGCGTATCGTTATTGGTCAGCGATACAAAATTTTGGCTGGTAACCTTGTACTGTCCGATTTCCCATTTAGCGCTGTCACGGGATGAGCCGGTTGTGAAAACCATCGTGTCCATCTGCGGATTATAGCGGGGATGAGCATTGCGCGTCCCATTGCTATAGATCATCTTCAAGTCGCTGCCATCGGCTTTCATCGAATAGATGTCGTAGTTACCGTCGTTGCGCGTATCCGACGAGAAAATGATTTGCTGGCCGTCCGGCGACCAACTTGGCACATTGTCTAAAATGCTGTTGTTGGTCAAGCGGCGGACGTTGTTGCCATCAATATCCATCGCGTAGATTTCAAAATTCCCGTCGCGGTCGGACTGGAACACAATCGTTTTTCCATCCGGTGAAACTGCGGGGTAATCGTCCACATGCTCCTCAGTCGTCAAGCGTGTTTCGGTGCCCGTGGCGAGGTCAATCTTATACACGTCGTAATTGTTATCGCGGTTATCAAAATAAACGAGGCTGCCACCGATGGCTTGTAGAGCAGCGTTCACACCTTGGGTCGCCCGCACACCGACCGGCGCAACCGCAGGTGTGCCCTGCGTTGCCTCGATACTAGGTATCAGATTATCACGTCCCGCCGCGCTCGTGGGGTCAAGTGTAGGGATAATCCCACCTTGATCGTCACCGGAACCGTCAGCCGTCGATGGGCCTTGTACCGCTGTTGGTTTAATCGCCTGCCGCTGGTTGATGTTGCTAATCACAATTGTTACGATCAAGATGACCAAGGCCAGCAAGCCGCAGCCAATTAATCCACCCAATGCAGCGCTCGCCCAGACATTTCCTGTTCGTTTCTTGCGGCGAACAGGTGGATACCCTTGCGTGTAACCCGTGGTGGGGGTGGGTGGCGCAGTCATCTGCTGCACGACCGGCACGCTGTACGATTGCTGCTGTGGTGCGACCTGAACGGCGGGCTGTGGAGGCGGCGAAGGCGAAATCGGCTCGGTGGCGGGTGCGGTCGGACGATGAAAGTTCGGCTGCGTGTCGTGCATACTCAGCACAGGCTTGTTGACCGCGCGTTTGAGCGCCTCCGACAAGGAGACTGCATTCGGGAAACGTTCTTCACGCTTCTTTCGCAGCGCCTTAAAGACGACTTCCTCAATAGCGAAGGACAGCTCCGGATTGAGCGAACGTGGCGATGGTGGCGGTGCGGTCACTTGCAGCACGGCGATGCCATAAGGGGTATCGCTTTCAAACGGGCGGCGACCGGTGACCAACTCGAACAGCATCACGCCCAGCGCATAAATGTCGCTGCGTCCATCCAGCGGCAAACCCTGCGCCTGTTCCGGACTCATATAACTCGGCGTGCCGACCACACCTTGTGTGGTAATGCCCGATGGCCCTGCCTCACCAAGCACGCGAGCGATACCGAAGTCAGTCAGATATGCCCCACCATCGTCATCCAACAGCACATTACTCGGCTTGAGATCGCGATGCAGGACGTGTTTGCTGTGGGCATAATCCAACGCGGGCGCAATCTGGTCAATGATGTCTGCGACGGTTTCCAGTTCAATCGAACCGTTCTTTAAGAGATCATCAACCGACCCACCCGGCATAAAGCGCATGACGATGTACGGCAGGCCGTTGTATTCGCCGTAATCATGCACTGGAACGATGTTGCGATGTTCCAGTTTGGAGACAATCGCCACTTCCTGATTAAAGCGTTGAATATAGGTGTCATCATTAACGTACTGCTCAGGCAGCACTTTTACAGCTACAGTACGATTCATGGAAACCTGATGGGCACGGAAGACGGTTGCCATACCGCCCCTACCAATCACATCCTGAATTTCGTAGCCGCCTATTGTCTTGCCAATCAAATCATCCGCCATAGCGTTTCCTCGTTGACGGGCAGGCGCGCCCTGTGGTGATTATACGGCATACTTACGCCCTAAAACAAACATGGGTTAGGCCTTACCAGCCGAGATCAGGTTATAATCAGAGGGATAATCAGCTAGGAAAAGTTTGCGACATGCGACTGATCTCATTCTTCAACATTGGCTGGCAGCGTTGGCGTACACATGGACTCTTAGCCCTCATCACCCTCGTCGGTTGTTATCTCATACACTTGTATTCACCTTACGCCGATTTAAATTACATCCTCACCCTCGCCTGTGGCTACTTGAGCCTCATTTTCATCGTCGTGTCGCTGCTCATCGGCCCCTATAAACTCCTTTATCAGCGCAAGAATCCGGTCAATCTGGATCTGCGCCGTGACGTGGGCATCTGGTCAGGCATCAACGGCATCCTGCATGTGGGAGCTGTGTTACTAGCGCGGACACGCGGCGATGTCATCTTCTTATTTCTGCGTCCCAAGCCACAGGGCGTCGGTTATGATCTGTTGATGTCGCCTCAGGGCATCAGCAACAACCTCGGCCTTGTGGCCACCTTTATCCTCATTTTGCTGCTTGTGCTTTCCAACGATATTTCGCTCAAATACTTCAAAGGCAAGCGCTGGAAGTTCTTGCAGCGCTTCAATTACGGCTTGGTCGTGCTGGCTTTCATCCACACGGTTCTCTATCAACGCTTTGGCAATCGCGCCCGCGCCTTCGTCGTTTTAACGTTGGTATTGGCGGTCGTGGTACTCGTCGCTCAAGCCATTGGCTTCTTCCTCTACAACCGCAACGCCCGCCGCAAAAGTGGACATGCGCCGCTGCGCCAAAAGACCACCCACAGCCCATAAAAGCAAACTGCTAATCATTTCGTAATTATTTTCCGATAAATGAGCTATAGTGGAATAGCGCGACACCACCGCCATCCACAACAATCGCTAGCTAAAATTCAATAGGAGATGGCCATGAATCCGGCAGATGTGTTGAAGTATGGGCATAGTTTCGTCACGCGTACACTCGATGGCTTGCCGCTCACCGATTGGGAGCAAAGCGGCGTCTGTGGCGTGTGGTCCGTCAAAGATGTGATCGGGCATCTAGCCGTTTCGGAACATCTTTTGAGTGAGGTGTTAGCGCCCTTCGCCAATATCAACATCGAGACGAAGCTGCTATCCCAAAGCGCCAGCCCTGACTTCAACGATGCGCAAGCCGCTGCCCGCAAAAATAAGACGCCCGCTGAGATACTCGCCGAATACACCGACACCTTCACCTACAATCAAGAACAGATCGTCCCCAAAGTGCCAGCCGCTGTTTGGGCACAAGTCGGCACAATCCCGTGGTACGGCGCGGAATATTCGCTGGATGATTACATCGTCTACGCCTTGTATGGGCACAAGCGCGAACACTGCGGTGAGATCAACGTCTACAAAGATCGCCTCAAATCGCGTTAGTCGCTAAACCTTTAGGCAGTGCCGACGCCTTTTGATGTTATGACTGAAAGAGACACAAATGAGAAATAGTGACGGATTACTTAAAAGGGGCACTTAATGGGCGGATCAAATTTTGCTTTAGTCTGGCCTTCGGATAGTGGGAAAATTACAGTTCCCTATGATGCAGCCACCGGCGTTGTGTGCATCGCAGCAGCGGCGGGCGCATCCGTCAAAGCCGCAGCCACCGGTAAAGTCACAGCCGTCACCGCTGACCACATCGAAATCGCCTCGGATACGAACCTAGTGATCTACGGCAATCTCAGCAAGGTCACGCCGACGGTTGGACAATTCGTCAATGCGGGTGATGTCATTGGCACATCGGCTGGGCCGGACATCAGTTTCACTGTACGTCAGACGATTGATCCAACATCCCTATTCCCGGCAACGCCTGTACCGCCACCCGCGCCTACTCCCGGTGTGCCTGCGGGCAAATTGTACGTTGTCCCCAATACCAGCGGCGTCCGCGTCCGCGAAAAGCCTGTGGATGGCAATCCATTAATCTCGGTGGGCACGAGTGACGTGTTAGAAGTCATCGAACCCATTGACGCCGCCCGCAAGAAAATCGGCGTCACCGGCGAGTGGATTAACGTCCGCACGCAAGGCGGGATTGTCGGCTTTAGTGCCGCTCAGTTCCTACAGGAGTATACCGGCCCCTTCCCCATCCCTGCGCCCGCACCTGCTTTGACAGGCATCAGCGGTATGAATCTCGACATGAACAATCCGCTAGGACATCCGACGCCGGATCGCCTCAAAGGCATTGGCTGGATACGCGTCAAGTTCAATGTGTCCTTTAACCCTGCCAACAACACCTACGGCAACACCGATGTCAACGCCGCCTTCAACCGTATGAAGCCCTTCCTACAACCGTATGTCAACGCAGGCATTAAAGTCTTGATGGTCTTTACGCATCAACTCTATGGTGAGGGCGCGGGTTATAACTGGCCGCAGATGGACAGCGGACGTTGGAGCGAATTCATTCCCAAATACGCCAATTATGCCAAGCAAGCCGCCGCCTTGTTTGCAGGCACAGGCTTAGTCCAGTGTTATCAGATTTGGAACGAACAGGACACGCCGCCTGCTATCGCCCGCGCCGCTGTGCCCATTCCCGCCAAAGATTACGGCAACATGCTCACGCAGACCATCCGCGCCATCCGCAGTGTGGACCCCAAGACGCCGATCATCACCGGTGGACATGCCACTGGCCCGGACACAGGTGGCGTCTACGCCCGCGCCACACTAGCGGCCATGCCTGCCGACGTTCGCCCCGACGGTATCGCCTCCCACCCCTACGGACGCGGCGTCAGCGGCAACAAGTTCAGTCCTTTCGGCCCGTTGGATGAGGAAATCCGCAAGTACACCGCCATCATGCCCGGTAAGCCGATTTGGTTCACCGAGTGGGGCGTCCTCGATCATCAGGGCGACAACAGCATCATCGCTGATGTGACGACCTATGCACAGGGTTTCATGAACATCATCAAGTCGCAGTATGCCAGCCAAGTCGCGACGGCCATGTGGTACGCGTGGGCGGATGGCATGGATAATGGTTACGGACTCGTGACCGCCAGCGACCAACCCAAGCAGCCGCTTTACCAGAAGTTCCTCATCTTATAACGTCTGATTGAAATAAATAGACCTCGATACCGATCGATTGGTATCGAGGTCTAAACACTCAATTAGCTTTCAGAAACCTCGGACAGCTACACCTTATCGGATGTATTGCCACTCGCGAGAATCTGGTGCGCGTCTTGGTTGGCCTTCTTGAGCAGTTCCTGAATAGCTTTCACCTGCTCTGGCGAGCCATACCGCCCCGCCTGCATGAGCGTTTCGAGCAAGGCCATCGCGCTGTGTCGTAGCTCGCCGCGCTGCTCCCAATTCTGATCAAAACCGCGCATCGGGCCACGCATATCGCCAAACTCTTGCTGATGCTGTTGAAGGAGCGCTTCACCCGCTTCAGTGATTTTGTAAACGCGCTTGCCGTCAACCGTCTCACTAATCAAGTTGCCTTCGTCCTCCAGCAATTGCAGTGTCGGGTAAATCGTCCCCGGACTCGGGCGGTAGAACCCACCGAAACGTTCTTCCAGTACCTTGATCAATTCGTAGCCATGACGCGGCTGTTCTTTGATCAGTTCCAAGAGGATAAACTTAATATCCCCACGGCGCTGACGTTTGCGTCCACCCTCGCCAAAGCCATGTCCAAACGGACTGTGGCCACCGCCAAAATCGTGACCGAAGGGGCCGTGACCACCCATCTTATGTGCGAAATGCTTGCGCTTCTGATGATGACCGTTCATATCAAAATCTTGATCTTCGTCATCCCGATTAAAGAACCCTTGAAATCTGAACATCGTACCTCCAAAGTTAACGATATATCGTGATATGTCATTACGATACAACGGTAACGATATATCGTCAATAGGTCGCTAATTTTTCTAATACAGTTTAAATAATGGCTGTGGGAGATCGTAATGAGAATTGATCCCCTTAGCGTTACAGAACGGTCACATCCTTTGCTCCCTTACGTCTCGGCGTTATGCTTTTCGCAATTTACGGCTACAATGGGTGAAGTTTTCATCTCGACTTATGGAGGAAGACTTATGACGACGCAGCCCCCGATCTCCCACGCGCTCGTATTACCCGACCTCGACTTCCTAAATTGGCTGAAAGCCACCGATGCTTATACCAAAGCCTTCCCACGTGTCGTTATCGTCCGTTCGCCCGCCGGCAACGACCTCAACCGCTACCGTAATGTAACCGCCGTTCAAGCGCCCGGGGTATGGGTCGGCAACGACGCCCTCTCCCATATTCGCCGCGTGTATCCGATGGTGGTGCGCGTGGATGTCATCCGCGCTGCCACGCCCAACGATCTGGCGGCTGCGCTTCAGCAGCGGATTACCCTCAACGATCGCTACGGCGAAAAGCTCACCCCCGGTAATATCAACGACCGTTTTACGCTCGAATGGATGTCGGATGCGCGTCCGGCCAGCATCACGCGTGGCTTCAATGACACCTCCGGCGTGGATGGCAAACCCAACGAAGGGCTGGAAATTTATGCACCACAAGCCACGCCCATCCGTACCGGCGCGGCAGGTATCGTCACCAGTGTCGTCCGCCAAACCAACAACCTCGGCTATGGGCAGTACGTTCAAATCTCGACCACCATTAGCGGCCTCACCTACATCACGACCTACGCGCGGCTGAATAATATTCGCGTTATCATCGGGCAAACCGTCAAAGTCGGGGATGTCATTGGCGAATCAGGGGGCGCGAATATCAAAGTGGTGGTGCAGCAGCCGGGGGAAGGTCTAAGCGGCTACATCCTGCCAGACATCGTTGACCCGACCATGATGATCTACTGGCAAGGCTTATTGCTCAAAATCACCGTGACAGGCCTCCGCATCCGCGAACGTCCCGGCACGGATTTCAAAGTGGTCGGGCAACTCACGCCCTTTGACCGCATCGAGACACTCGAACCGCACGGACGCACCTTGCTCAAAGTCGGCAAGGAGAACGAGT
>JAABUG020157714.1:0-10702 GCA_011319215.2 Scortechinia acanthostroma | reverse complement strand
CACGGGTCTTCCATCCCTCTTTCACGACAACGATGAGTGGGAGCAGCTCTCCGGACTAAAAGACGCTTTTTCTCAAGCAGAGGTACCGCTGGTTGTTGCCTGAGGCGAGGGTTCCTTGTGAAATGGATGAATGATGTTTTCTCCGTTTCAAAGAAGGCCCCCGACTCTCTCGCCCACTGAAGGGCTCTTGGAATTATTCTCCCTTGCAATCCTATTGTGTTGGCCTCGGCAGAGGGGCCGACCACCCAATGGGTGTAGTCGTCCACAAACGCGATGGCACCTTTCTTATCAGTGATACGAACTTCACCAAGTTGGCGTTCATAAAGAGAAACAGGATTGGCGACAGGGGTGAGCCCTGTGGTAGCCCTGCATGATCAATGGGCATCACCTCTGAGAGGTACTTATTGACAACGATCCGTGCACGTCGCTCAGTGCAGAAGCACGATATCCAACGTACCAGAATTTCAGGGAGTCGGTTCTCTGACAATCGGCGCAGGAGGACCTCTTTGGACACCTCGTTGTAGGCACCTTTTACGTCGAAGCTCACGAGACTAAGGACATTCCCTGACCTCCACGCGTCGTAGATCTTTTCCACCAAGATATTCAGTGCTTGCTCACAGGATCGCCTACTGCGTGCACCGAAATGATTTGCTGGCAGTAATTGATATTTCTCAACGAGATAAGAGATCCTCTTGGCTACAACCGCCTCCATTGCCTTTGCCAGAGTTGGCAGGAGAGAGATCGGCCGATATGATTTGGGCAGTGTCCGGTCTTTGTTGAACTTGTGGAGCACGACGATCTTTGCTGTTCTCCAGCTTACAGGGATACATCCTAACCTTAGTGATGCTTCGAATATTTGGAAGATTCGTTTCCCCACTGCCGGCCATGCTTCTTGCCATACTCCCATCGAGAGCCCATCCTGTCCTGGAGCCTTCCAGGACTGAGCACAACGAACGGCAGTCTCAACCTCCTCGTGCGTCAACGGCTCAAGTGGTAGCGGTGGCAAGGACGGCTCTGCAGTGGTTCATTGCTCTTCTTGTACGGGTGGAAGAGGAGGGAAGAAGGCCGACAGTAGGACTTGAGCCTTCTCCTCGTCTCTTTCCACCATCTTGTCGCTCGTTCGTAACGTTGGAACTGTGGTAGCTCCGCTTTGATTTGAGAGGTATTTGGCCGCCTCCCAGATGTTACCGGCGTCTTGTAGGAAGCCGTTCCAGTGTCTTCGTTTCTGGTCTCGAATTGCAGAGTGGAACCGTTGGCGAAGTACGCGTTCCGCTTCTTCGAGATCGGGGCGCGGAGACCCGTAACCCCTGCTTCTCGTGCATTGGTTCCTCACTCGGGTGTAATCCCTAAGCAGCGCTGACAATTCGGCAGTCCACCACCTCTTACAGTACGGGGAGGGTTTTGATTTGGGGCAGACTTGGTTGAGGACCCGGGTCACCTCTTGAATCAAGACCTGTGACTGTTGTTCAAGTTCTGCCGGTGTCCCAATATTGACAGGGACGTCATTGAGGTGGGCCAGGTTCCTTCTTACTTCCACCCAGTCCACCTGACGGACAAGCCATCTAGGCATATCCCGGGCAAATGCTGGTGAGGTGAAGTCGAACACCGATTGGATGGCTCGATGATCAGATCCATGCTCAACTGGATGGATTTGGCAGCGATTCAATTTCGTGGTTAGCCCTTCCGAGGCTAGGACCAAGTCAATCGTAGATCTCTGTGAGCGTGCTTCGAAGGTTATTGTTCCTCTTGGTAGCAGACTCTGCAGTCCGAAGTCTGCCATGAAATGGATGATAGGGTCCGCTTCATCTTGGCGCTTCCGCTGTCTTATGACCTCGTTGCCACCCCAGAGAAGATGGTGTCGGTTGAAGTCTCCGGTCACTATGACTTCCAGTGCTGCCCCATGGCGCTCTTTGAGACGAGAGATAGCTTCGCTTATGAGCGCTAACCGCTCTACCAGGGCCTCCATTTCCTCGCCATGGGCGATAGGTGGTACATATGCAGAAACGGCAAGAATAGGCTTATCCGTAGGTATCAGGACGGCGGTGATGTCGGTAGATGTAAACTCAATTTGCTGGACGGATGGTATGTTGCGGTTCACCCAGATCATACTCCTGCACTTGTTAGGAGAACCATTTTCCGTTTGTCCAACATGTGGGAGAAGTGGTGTCCATGACTGGTGGGAGTGGGTGACTGATTTCCCGTTTATGACCGTGAGAAACGGTTCCGTTACCATCAGAAGATCGAAGTTTCTCAGTGAGTTATCATTGAGGAGGCTTAGTTGTATTTCACGTCCTTTCCTCAAATTCGCTTGTAAGATCCGCAGTGGTTTGTTTCTCATGTTTTCTTTGATTAAAATTGTCCAGCGACAGCGCCATTGCGACTGCGGATCTTCTCCCACTCCTTCTTCCACGTCTCACATTCTGGGTCCGACACTGCGTGTCCCTCACTGTCGCATGCCGCGCATCGGAGGATATTGGAAGTGCACTCGGCTGAGACGTGTGGTTCCGCACAGCGTTCACATGCAGTCTCATTCCGACACCTTGCCGCCTTATGCCCGTATTCCTGGCAGTTGCGGCACCGCAGCGGTCGATTACGGTAGAGGTATGCTTCCGCGAATACTGCCTCTCCTCGGATGTGCACAATCCGACGCCTTAAAAGGTTCTGTGCATCGACTTCCCTGGATAAGTAAACCACCATGGACCCGAATCGTTTGTCGCCGCTCAGCCAGCGGATCTTTTTGATTTCCGCACCACTGTTCTCCTGCGCGAAACAGTCTCCAAAGTCACCTTTCAGCATTCCAGTATCATCATAGACGTCTGATTTCCGAACTTCCTCCAGTTTAATGGGAAACCACTGTCCCCCTTGGAGTCTCACTCCTGGTAGGGCCTGCAGCCATTGTTGGTGTCCCACAAGGATTTCAACGTCATCTTTTCTACCCACGAACACCTTAATGGTGCTCCGTGGTGCTGATTTGATTCCCTCGATCCGGATATTCTCAGTTTGACTCTGTGTTCTCAGCGCCGAACCGATCGTTTTTTGTAGTAGAGTGGGGTCTTGGAGGATGCACTTCGCTTGCGGCGTAGCTTGCCGGGCGTCAAGGACAACCATTGGAAGGCCGAGATCTGCTCGGGATGCCCTGCTTGCTGGTGAAACGCAACAAGGGATCGGCCAACATAGTAATTAGGTTCAGAGCTTGGCTGCAACACTTTTCAATGGCATCTTCAAATTCCTTGCATGTTTTCCCACATCGCAACAGCGGGAGTTTTAGCGTACAAAGGTCCTTTTCGTGGTCAACAGCTACCTTCTGCAGCGTTTCGATGACCTGATCTAGGGCATCGAGTCCATGGCGAAGTTCCCGAACAGTCCATTCGGTGGATTTGAAGCTTTCAAGGACTTGGTAAAGAGATTTACTAGCTTGAAAAGCAAATCCAGCCAGAGCAACCAAACTAGAAGCCAATCCAAGTGTTTCAGCCATAGTGAATAAGGACAGTCTAATGAGAATGGTCCAGTAATAGTCTGGCAGTCTTAATTTGCAAGAAAATCAGTCGGGCCTGTAAAGGAAGGAGCGAACGGTCGATCCAATTCTTATAATCCAGCTCCTAATTCCATCATCCAAAACAGAGGGTTGTTGCTGGAGGCGTGGAAGGTAGTTAATTGGCCAAGATATGTGATCCAACCTCCGTGGCACCAACAGGGTCCGATCAAATTGACGGTTCAAGAGCGCGCTACTCACCTGCCAGCAAAATGCAATATAACTTATCAGTGGTTTTGTTGCATTGATGTTGGGGTGCCTCTATCTGTACGCACGGTAAGATTACCGTCCAATTACCCATGCGAGCCCTACTCTCAAGGATCAAGAAATCTGCTTCTTTTGCTGGCAAAAAGGAACCTGTCGTGCAAGCCAATGCTAATTTTGCAGGTGGGCCCACTTGTGATATTGTTCTATCTTGATTACATGCTGACGAGTTGACAACCCATTGTAGGGCATGAGATTGGAGCAACTTATCTCTTCAGGGACAATCTTCCCAGATTGCAGGCTCTGAAGAGGAAGTATGATCCACATAATGTTTTCTCCAAGTGGCATAATCTCATCTCTCATACGGAAAATCAGTCATGACTATAGTGGTTAAGTTGGGTAGTTTATTGTGAACTTTCTTCCCCCTCCCATTTTAAGGGTTACTGGTATTCTTTGGCCTTGTGAATGGATACTCATAGTTGACAGATATGTGTGCCACAAAAGCAAGGGTAATAGGTACGCCAAGTTCTCTACCATAGCTTGCACTCAACTTGTAGAAAGGTGATACGAGACTGGCAGGGCAGTATTTTATTGGCAATTTATTATCCATGATCTTCTGATACATGCACATAGGCTCAAACAGGAGATTTTCTAATAATATTGCATCCGTAACTAAGTCAGCAACACTAACACAGGGCGAGATTAAGACGAAAAACGTGAACTTTTGCAACTAGCTCCGATCACCACACCAGAGACAACTCGACAACGCTGGAAACTAAAACAATAAAGAGATACGGGACAAGGAGTAAGAGCAAAATAAACGACTGTTCCCAATCCACAATCCATGAACGACGAATGCATGGTCTCAGTGGAGCGGAACCATAATCACTGGTCCTTCTGCGAGTCACTCATCTCGTCTCGAAGCGTCTGTACACCATTGACAAAAGCCAAAAGACTCAGACGCCTCTCATAGATATTCCGCAGCTCCACTCGCTTGCTATCGTCAGCCGAGTTGTGACCTGTGATCAAGATGATCATGAAGAATGACTCGATCAAACTCGGTGGGACATTGCACAGCAACTGGCCCGTCATCGTCCATTTCATCGCGCTTGCTCCTGCGATGAGACACACAATGACGAGAAAGCCGGCCACAACAGTGATCTCATGTGCGCAAACCCGATTCATCGCCTCAGAGACGCGGTGCGTCAGGCCTTTCTGTCCAGTGACCTCCTTCACCGGCATGGGTTGACAGACACTCGCAAAGAGTCTGTTCTCTTCCGCCTCGACCTTTTCCAACTCCAAATCGGCAAAACCTCGGAGGCGAGCTTGCATGTTTCGGAGGACAAAGCCATCATTCATACCAACGAGACCGGCATAAGTACCAATGATCAGCCACCAGTTGGCGTCGAAGCGTAGCAGAGGTCCTATCGCCACCCAGACGATCATCATGACTAGGAGGATGGTAATGCCGACCAGAGTCCCGACGAAATCCGCATAGTAGAAGATGGCACGTTGAACTCCGCTAACCTTGGGCGCCGGGAGGATAACCACGTCGTTTTCAATGTTATCACCAGTGAGAAGCCGGAGGCGATATTCAAGCGTTGCGTCAACCTTAAAGATTGCATTCAGACAACTAAGGGTGTAGGCGGCGTGTCGCTCGCGGATGTTGGCCAGAAATGCGAAGACAAACACCATCAACGCCGAAGACGCCGAGTTCATGTACAGCTGCCAGGCGTTGCTGTATCCGTCCAGGTGTCCGAGGCCAATCCAGACGAAGACGCCAACCCAGTATAGAGTGACTGTGCCGAGGTGACCTAGTACATGCGAGAACCAAGTGACGGTCCGTCCAAAACGACCTTCGGTAGGGAGCTCTGTGCTGAATTCGGGAGCGTTCTGGTACTGAGCCACGATCATTGTCAGACGGGCTTGCTTCTCTGGGTCCTTCCTGTCTGTTTCCAAGTCCAGTTTCTCCAGCATCCTGCGGTGGCTGAGAATGCGCGACTGTAGCTCGGCCGCCACAGTCATTTCCTCATCGTATGCGTTGAGCTGCTGTCTGACAAGGAAGGAGTCAAACACATAGCTGACGATTGCCTGAATGTCGGAGATCAGGACTTGCCAGATGTCGGTGGTCCCGTACTTTATCCCAAGCAGGGCCCAGGCGAGGAGACCCGCGAGGATGAAGAAGAAGACTGGCTCTGAGCCAGACATCCGAACGACGAAATCCAGCCACCGATCTAGCATTCGGGGTTTGCTTTTCGGTACGTAGCCGGTGGCGCTAGGCTCGTCAATTGCAAGGCCGTCTTTCTCTATGAATTGAGTGGGAGCCACGCCTTGGACCTCGCCCTTTGCTCCTGGCTTGGTCAGGACATTCATGAAACGCTTCATTTTGTGCATGTTTGCTATTTTTTTCTTTCTTCTTTCTTCTTTTTCTTTACTTTTCTCCTTCTTTTTGCTTTTGAGTTTTATCCTCCCCCGGTTTTCGGTTGTATATGAAGACGCCGAATATGGATTAGTGAGTGTATAAAATCTAAAGATGCTGTGCTAAGCTGTAACATGTCAGCATGTGCGTCGGTAAGAGCATTCTCGACAATTGAGATATACACACAGAAGTTGATCTATTTCATCTTTTGAGTCTATACTGATACTCCTCAAAGCATTGGCCGTCGATACTGCTTGTCCTATGGCGGGCGACGTTCTTCGAGGAGCTCTGGGCAGACAACGTTGGGTCTTTGCTTATGGCATTCCACTGCAGTGACACAGAGGCAAAAGAAAGTCAGATCAACGTTCTTCATCGATGTATGATTTAGCGGAAGAATCCGAATTGGATGTACGAAGAAGTAGAAGCAACTGTAATTGATATGAAGAAATTCGAGGTGATCAACAAGTAGGGGAGTAGAGAGAAGTAGAAGGGAAAACAAAAAAATCTTATACCCTGTAGACATTTTCTTAGCTTCGGGAACTGAAGACTTCTAGACGACCTTATTCGGTCCAGCTCCGTTGATTCAGCCATTCAGGTCCGTCGGATCTGTTGTCAGTCGGTCAGAGTCGTCCAAGAAAAAGCTTGGATTGATGCATTTACTTCCCTCATAGGACTGCTAGGCTGCTATGATTTGTGCCCTGTTATCTAAGTTATATCAACAGATATGACACATACTGCTTTCATACGATTCGTGGCATCCGCGGCAGGCGAAGAAAGTCGAGCGAACGGGTTGATTTAAAGTTTGAAGCTCCATTGGCTCGCAAAAATGCCTCGCATACTGTACCTCTCAAAACATAGATGCCTAAACGGGACTGCAGAAAATTTTTCTCTCGACTTCTGCGGCCCCTGTTACTATCATAACTCTCCAATCAGCTGAAGGGGTATCTGTATCTGTATATTGTCTATGCTGCTAACATGGCATATAGAGGGCAAAAAAATCATAAAGAGTCACAGTCACGATGAACCAAAAAAATAAGAAGAAGTGTCAGGGAGGATGATGCGGTATCTTATTTAACTCACAAGGCTAAGATAGAGGCCTCTCTTTCCCCAATCTGTAACGACTTCTAAATAGTACTGTGCTCAATTGGTTGAAGGCTGGTGGTGAAGGCATGTCGATGGATGGTGGGGCGGGTTGTTGACTCTGACATAACTCTTCTAACCGACCCTTCCACTAATTCCAGGTGGGCGACCCTACCAGCCCAACGTAAGGAGCCATCTCAACGTTAGATTTTTCAACAAGACAATATTTAAAGCTTCATTATATCCCCAAACCATAAAAATATATGTATTTCCTATAGATAAAAGGTACTCTAGGATCTACTCTATCTTCCTCGATAGTCGCGGACGCTTAATAATTATTCCGCGATCAATTGCATGATCAATCAATTCCGTCATCACTGTGCGCCATATCTTCCGTAGCTTCAACCTCTCCTTTATATCATCATGATTCTTCTTTAGCTTCTTTATCCGTGATAGGCCTGAGCTAGATACAGTGCCTCCTATCTGTATCCAACGTTTTGACGCCCTAGATCGCTGTTCGCGGGCCTTCTGCGCTGCAGCTGAGGCATAGATCTCCTGAGAGAGAGCCTCAACAGAATGAGCCTGCGCAACAGCACCTTTAACCAACATCTTTATATTATGCATCTGTTCGCAGCCTTCTAGGTCAGGGAGTCGATCACCAACTATTTTGAATCGAGATAATGTCTTTGGTGTGCTTCCCCAGGTCCAGATAGTATCATTACTTCCCTCTGAAGCTGGCGTACAAGGTTGATATTCTGGGAGGTTTGTAATCACAATATCTGGATTCCATGGAACTATCCCAGTAAGCCGGAAGCCGGCTAAGTAGTAGATGTTCTGAATGTCCGGCGTCGTATCTCTGAGAGCATGTAAGAATTCAATCTTGGTGAACTTCCCACATCCAGATTGGGTGGCATCCGCGATAGCCTCACTATGCCAGTGTTTAAAGACATTAAACACAGCAACATCAAGAGGCTGAAGAATATGGCTTGTATGTGGAATCAAGAAGAAGAGAATGATACGGTTCTGCTCGCAGAATTTGACAAATTCATATGTGATATGGGAGCCATATCCATCACAGAGAAGTAGTCGATAGACACCTGTCTTAGATTTCACTGTAGCGGCATGGAATTGCTGAATCCACCGATATGCGAGTTGATCATTAATATATCCAGTCTCAGAGATGCCAATAAAGCTTCCTTTCTCAGTGTAATCAAACCATCCCTCCATGATCACCTTTCCTGTCATGATAATCAATGGAGGGATGGTTTCACCTCCAGCAGAGATAGCCTCTACCACGGTTACATACTCAGTATTAGTATTGCTTGGTGTGAACAGCTTCTTTGTTGATTCCCTAGTAATGATCCATTGATCTTTTCCAATACCAATTCGGAAGCCTGTCTCATCAAAATTCCATATATCTTCAACAGCGATTCCCTTCTCTTCGATAACATGCTCTAGGCGATCATACCACTCTTGTATAACCTCAGGCTCGTGAGCCTGCTGCCGATTCAGCTCTATAGCCCGTATCTTCCTTCTTAGGTATTCTGGATTGCGATCAAGCCATCGTTTAAGCCATCTTATATCAACTTTCGGCGGAGGGGTCTTGGGGTCGGTATGATCTGCGTGTAAGATCTCATTGACTGATTTGACGATCTGCTTCGGCCGCGGAGGGATAATCATCTCATCTAGTGTGTTAATATATGCCTTTAGAGCAAGCTCCTGGGTGTCATCAAGCTTCCGATTCAAAGGGGTTCGTTGGCTTCGAGATTCACGTCCTTTCCAACGCGCTCGTAGACGCGACACAGGGACCCCAAAATCACGCGCAGCTTTTGCAATATTGGATTTTTTTTTTGCTGACGCAGGTGTTCAATAGCATTTTGAATCTTAGCCTCAATTGTATGGTAATCATTAGGCATTGTGGTGGTTGGATAAAACTAGAATCTCTAAAAGTTGTCGATATGTTGAAAACTCTAACGTTGAGATGGCTCCTTATGTTGGGCTGGTAGGGTCGCCCTAGCGGCGACCCTGGAATTAGTGGAAGGTGTTGAATATCACGGTGGCTGTGATGAGTATCATGGTGGCTGAACCTTATGGCAGGGATGGGACCAGATATATATATGAGGCATCCCGCCCCTGTAAAAGATAACTCCTCAAGCAGAACAATCAATCCATTTATTCTCACTTCAACAGGTTATGAGCCCGGCTTTGCTCAGCTTAGTTTGGAGAATATTTCCTACTCCTAAGTTTCCCCATCGAATGATAACTTAACTTCATCTGTTGACTAAACTGGGATGGCTCATTTGATTCTGTATTAAAGAGGACAAACTCCTAACGATCAAGAGGGGGTAAAATTGTGCGGAATGGTCTCACGAGCTGACAAAATCATCACACCGCTACAGATATTCGCCAGACCAATCATAGTCCACAACAAGTCCTCGCAGGAGACAACACATTATCACACCGCCAAAGATAATCGTCGGACCAATCAAAGCCTACGACTCTCATAGGCGACAATATCTCACCACAGCGCTACAGACATATCACATTGGCAGAGAGACATGAAACAACCTGCTCTCTTCAGCATGCAGAGATACCTTTTTCCCCCGTTCATACCCCGATCTTCTCGCAAAGGGCCAATCTGCCGTCCTAACTCATGACAAGAAAGCATAGATCTTATAAGGGACACAGTTGGACTGCCGAAGAGCTCAATCTTGTGTGCTATCTTCGAAACATCCGCCATTGGCGCTTTACACAAATCCAAAAGGCGAAGTTTCCATCACTTTCGCGACACGCAGTTGGAGGGGCGTATAGAAAACTACCTCCGGAAGAGCGCACACGCCGGGCACTTGCTGTTGCGTCTGTTCTTGCCAAGTCCCGGCATACCACCGGACGCAAGTCCCCTCATCAAGCTCAAGCTGTATTCTCCAACCCAGAACAAGGACCGAGTCTCCTCAACTCAACAAATACCGAGATCGGACATGCACGATTGACTTCAAGTGATAACAACTCAACTCGGTACAGTCTCCGGCCAAACAGACCCACAACGTTCCCGGAGCGAGAGCCACGATATACGGTTGATCGTGTCCGTTTCCCTCACTTCTTCGAGTCGTACAGCCGTTATCTCAAGACGTGCGAATTACCGGATAGTGAATACGTCCCTCCATCACATACACCTACGCCAAGCTCGTCAGACCGCAGTCCGTCCGTCATCTCGAGTCTCCCCAGTGCCGCGTCAAGTCTAGAGCTCTTTGGGCTAGAAGCACGCTCTCTCAATTCCTCGGACCGTCATTCCTCGGTCACACCCGACCTGGCCAACGACGGATCCAGTTCAGAGTTCTTCAGTCCTGAGGAGCAGCCACCTTCAGCATGACGGACCCTGGGAAATTCGAGCAGTTTGGACTAAGCGCATTCTATAACAATATCCCAATTCTTGATAATGCCGGTGACTGGTTCAAATGGAACCAGAA